>OY992893.1:51590690-51758190 GCA_963921405.1 Cepaea hortensis | reverse complement strand
CACAAGTTTCACATATTTCATTGTTACAATCTCCAACCTAACCTCGTGTTTCCTCCACAAGTTTCACATATTTCATTGTCACAATCTCCAACCTAACCCTCATGTTTCCTCCACAAGTTTCACATATTTCATTGTCACAATCTCCAACCTAACCCTCATGTTTCCTCCACAAGTTTCACATATTTCATTGTCACAATCTCCAACCTAACCCTCATGTTTCCTCCACAAGTTTCACATATTTCATTGTCACAATCTCCAACCTAACCCTCATGTTTCCTCCACAAGTTTCACATATTTCATTGTCACAATCTCCAACCTAACCCTCATGTTTCCTCCACGAGTTTCACATATTTCATTGCCGGCAGCTATATTTTATAATATCAACGAACACAAACTTACATCATCTAAATGCACCACATTGCCGCAATTACTGTTTACATTATTGGTGTACTCACTGTAGCCACACGAGAGGCTGTTTACACTGATGCAATTACCGTGTGCTCATATTTGAATCCATTAAAATACAACATGCCCTGGGGAATATTTTTTTGTTTGTTTTGTATTCTGCACATTTTAATTGTTTACAAAAGTCAACAACCCACTTCCAAGCCTGGAGACGTCCCAGGTGTATGGTACTAACTTCATGCCCGCTCCGTGGCGAAGGGGTTACAAACGCTTTCGAATCACAACTGCGGACGATTTGGCTGCAGACCGCCTTGTGGTGATTTGTATAAAATGGTATGAGTGCCAGTCGTTCAGAAAGCAATGGGAAACTACTGACAACAAACTTGCTGCTTCAGGGTATGACAGTGTGAAATGACATCAGGGTATGACAATGTGAAATGGCATCATGGTATCAAGGTGAAATGGCATCAGGGTGTGACAATGTGAAATGGCATCAGGGTATGACAATGTGAAATGACATCAGGGTATGACAATGTGAAATGGCATCAGGGTATCAAGGTGAAACGGCATCAGTGTATGACAATGTGAAATGGCATCAATGTATGACAGTGTGAAATGGCATCAGGGTATGACAATGTGAAATGGCATCAGTGTATGACAATATGAAATAAAACAAAAAGGTATATTACAATCCAGCGAAGAAACAACACTCACAAACCTAAGTACACAACTTATATAATGAGACCCTTGTAAGATACGGTAATGTGGTTGTCATTGTTGTTTCTGCCTATACGTGTATACAGTATCGACAGCTGCTTGATCATGTGGTAAGTACCACGCCGGCCGCCTTTAGTTCCACTACCATTTGCTGGTACCCAATTTAGGTTGGGTCGACCTGAGAACTCAAGTTAATTTATTTTAAATCCCTGCCGCGCTGGAGATTCAAATACATGATCGCACATTTTAATATATAATATTATTACACTGTTTTTCTTGCATTTCTTGCCTTTCATAATATTATTGCGATTACATTTGGGAGCTTTTTATTTTCATTTGACAATTATTGACTTTGTAATGAATAATCTGAAATATTATGTTCGTAATCAGCAAGAAAGCTATCTAAAAGTTACAGATTACGTTAACATATGTTGATATTATCAATAATTAAAATTAATACAAAATATTCACGTATTAATAAACCATGACCTTATCCCATATTGTTGTATAATCCAAGTTTGTTTTTTGTTTGTGTTTCAACCTCTCGGTTCTTCTTATTATGTTTTATTCTCTTAACATTTGAAAAACCGGCGCTGTGATTAAGGGATTAAAAACTTGCGCAGTTTCATGATTCTCCGTAACACCGAGATGTGGAAGCAGGCCGTTTTTAGTTGATTGCGATGGTATGAGGCGCCGGCCGTTCAGAAAGCAACGGCAAATTACTGAATAAACATTGCCTGGTAAATCACAAAGAGCCAAGAAATGCTGTGGTCGATAACAACGTACTGTAAATGCCATGGAGCAAACTTTTTTTTAATCATTTGAAAACTATCATATCACAATTGCTGTTAGCATCATCGGCAGCATCAAACGCCATGCCACGTGAAGCTGTGGTTCAGGTATTTCCACAGATCTCTATCTCGTAATCATATCAATTCCAATGATGATATTTCACCATGCCACCGTCCCATTTCATCCGCTCTTTTGTGTGTGTCTTATACTGTATTAATTTTGCTGACCAGTACTACTCTTGACAGTGGAATTTTGGTTTCTGATGAAAATGCAAATAACACTAGTTGACACACATTTTGGTGCCTTAAATGTTACAGCTGTTCTTGAGTAATTTTGAGTCACTGATTCCAAAATGTAATCAGATTTTTCTATCGGCTCTAGTTTTTAAGATAACTAAGAAACGACCTTCTTAGTAGGGCAATTGTTGCGCACAAGCCTAGAGCTAGGATACATTAGTAGCATTTTGACTGTAATCCGCATTCATATTATGTGTAATTACTGTGCATTTATTATCTTTATATAAAACACCAAAAATGTATTTAAACTCTGATAGGCCTTAGAACCTAAGAATGCCAGAACACGATCAGCGTTGCCAGTAGTGGGTTGTGCTCAATATTTATATTTAAACTCTATCACTAGCATTTTTTATTAATAGTCAACACACAAAAAGCTTCTTTTCGAGGACATCCTGGAATGTAATATGCCCGGACATTTACGCTTAATGCAGTGGTTCTCAACCGGTGGGGAATTCTCCCCCCCCCCCAGGGGGGAATTTTAGGGTTTCCAGGGGTGGGGGGGGATTAAGATTATTTCAAGATCGCATTAATACAAGAACCAGTTACTTGATATTGTTGTTCCATCTAAATTTTACGGTTCTGTACTTTTCGCCCTAATAAAATTCGTTTTATAACGTAAGTAGACCCGCAAATCACATTTTATGTAGATGTTAGACTTGTTCTAGTATGTGTTATTAAATTTAGCTTCCATATTTATGTATACTGTGTAAGGGTGGGGGGATTTATAGTGAGGAAATTCGAAAGGGGGGAGGGGGGAATGATGTTCTGAACATATGGTAAAGGGGGACATGGGCCAAAAAAGGTTGAGAACCACTGGCATAAGGAATCTGCCATCGTGTGAGCATCCTAAAGTCCCTGGTATCTCTCTTCCATTGTTTTCATACCTTGTGAAATCGTTCACGTAGCGCCTCACTACAATCGCCAAGATTCTCGGGAACGAAATGTAAATGGTTATGGAGGTAGTGCAAAGTTATGCTCGTGTTGCATACAAGCTTACAAAAACTCTCCAGTTACGTTTTCAGCTAATTCAGAATAATTGTCTTCTTTAAAGTTACCCAAACCGTTTTACACAACTAAATCAAATGATGACCAGGCTGTGGACTCTGTTTTGTTCATCGAAACGATACAATTTCGGTTGTTTATTACCTTTCTAATTCGCGGTTCATCAAAAATTCCAGCTTTAAGTTTTTCTATGCTCAATTCCTGAAACTTTCTGCATAAGTAATTAAAACAGGTACCATCTTTGTTCAGTGCCTTAACAAATTGCTTCATTAAGCTAAGCTTTATATGTAATGGTGGCAGCATAACTTTTTTCGATCAATGAGAGGCTTGTTGGCATTATTTTCTTCTCCAACTTTCAATTCATTCTAAGGCCATTTTTTTTTTTTGGTCGAGTGCGTATCTTTTGCCCGGCTATCACATAGACATATAAAGCATGGATATTGTGCTAATCCTTTTTGCTGGCCAAGCATGTTTTTCATCATGTTAAGATCTACACAAACCATCCATTTATGTTCTAAACACTTCAATTTTTCCATAACTGCTTATTGTAGCGTATTCTTCCTTCATTTTAGTAGAATTAGCATTTGGAATCGAGCCATATTTGTTACCATTGTTTAAGAAAACGCCTTTCAAGCTTCTTTTAGCGCAGTCAATGAAAAGTCGCCACGCATCTGGTCTATAACTTACAGCCATTTCTTTTACAAGACCTCCTACATTAATGCAAAACACATGGTTGTTTTCTTTACAAAAGAATGGAAGAAAACCCTGCTCTCTGCTGCGATAAAAAGTAACCTTCGTTTCAGCAGCTAGTGATTGTTTGTACTTTCAATCTTGAAGCCAAACATTCTGAAGATTTTTTTGGAGAGATATAGATCTCGGATTAGATCATTCAGTGGTCGAAGCTTAAAGCAGCTAGAAAACCATCTTCGAAATCACTGTTACTATCACTTGTCGTTCCACATGCCACTGCTGCCTCATATTCTAGCGGGGAATCCGAAATCTGACTTAAAGTTGGAACTAGTATGTCATATCCGTGTTGAACAGGCCGTCTAGCAGAATCTAAATCCGGATATTTCCATTTTTGTGGATTTTTCCATTAATTCTCTTAATATTGACAACGGAGAAATAAAGTCATCATAGTGGTTTTTGGGCTCTCTTGCGAATAGATATCAACAGTTTATTCACATAGACTAATACTGTAATGCTGTAATAATAATAATTAAATACATGAATTCCTGTATCTCAACAACTAGAGCTGCTACAGACAAAAAATAATTTGATATTTGGACTTCGCAGGACGCATTTATGCAACATCAGGTATAAAATGTTTGCCACATTCACACACAAAAAGTGTTTAGGGCTGTGTAATACCATGAACAGGCTGAAAACCCAATGACGAAGTCCTAGAGGAAACAAATGGAAAACGTAAACTGAATAGAGAAATTAAAACAAGATAATCAAGAGTTTTTGGGCACAGTATGAGAAGAAATAAATAGAGAACTTAGTAACAACTGGCAAGATTGAAGCGAAAAGAATAAAGGTAAAGCACAGGAAAAAAAATATCTGTATGGCTACATAGTTGATCCACAACTCTAGTGATCGTGTGAGATGGCGAAACATGACTGCCCACGCGTATTGTCATGGTACATGATGAAATGTGTATTATACTGTCTCCAAATGTATATTATACGGTCTCCAAATTTTATTATACTGTCTTCAAATGTGTATTATACTGTCTACAAATGTATATTACACGGTCTCCAAATTTTATTATACTGTCTTCAAATGTGTATTATACTGTCTCCAAATGTATATTATACGGTCTCAAAATTTTATTATACTGTCTTCAAATGTGTATTATACTGTCTTCATATGTGTATTATACTGTCTTCATATGTGTATTATACTGTCTTCATATGTGTATTATACTGTCTTCATATGTGTATTATACTGTCTTCATATGTGTATTATACTGTCTTCATATGTGTATTATACTGTCTTCATATGTGTATTATAGGGTCTTCATATGTGTATTATACTGTCTTCATATGTGTATTATACTGTCTTCATATGTGTATTGTACAGACTCCAAATATGTCTGATAATATCTCATAGAAGATGACGACAGAAGCACAAATTGAGGACACACTAAACAACATTGACAGGAATCGGCGCGTCGGGATTTGAACCTGCCACCCATACCCCAATCGATATGTCAGATATAGCTTTTCGCGACACAAGCATAAAATGTGTAACATTTGCGCATGACTGCATTTGTCCTTTGTTGAGTTGTTATTGATGAAGTGGTGAAGACATGAACAAGCATTATATATGTTATCCTGTGAAGGCTATAGTTTACTGCCAGCACCCGCGTATTTTGTTAAGGCCGACTCGTTTTTCTCAGGTACAAACAACAATTGTTTCTCTCTCAGAATATTACTGGCTGCTGCTGCCCCAGTGGGCGAAGAGTCACAATCAGGGGAGAAAGGGGGCGGGTGTTGTTCAAATGAAAACCTTAAAAGTGTGATAGAAATTACAGTAACCATGCAATTGTCTGTTAAGCTGTCAATACTGTTGTTATGGATGCCAAGAGTGTTAAGCATGTTACATCACGGTACAGACAAATACGGTGGCGTTATACGAACAGTTTAAAGATGACCACCCCACTTTTGACATGCACCTGAGAATAGCAGCATTCTGTTATCCGTTTTTTTTTTTACTCAGTGAAGGATTGAAACCTATAACAATTCATTGGCGAATCAACGTTTAGTATGGTGATGCATGCCTGTCAGTCCAGAGAGTGTATGGGGGGATTAGGAAGTTCCAAATCCTTTCGGTCGAATGAAAAGGTATAGCAGGTGGTGCATGAGTGGTTACTAAGCTACCAAGAGCATTTTTTTCTACAGGAATCCGAGTACTTTATCGGCACTGGAGTACTTGCACTGGACGCAGTGGTGATTACATCAAAACATTACAGATTTGCACTTTACATTTTCAAACTATATTCACAAAAACAAAAAAACATTTAAGGTTTTCATTTGAAGCCTCCTCGTATATGATAAGGTGATGTGGTTCGCTCAGTGAGATCCGGTGGTGAGTGCAGCTGAACAGACAGAGTATCCGTAATCTGGAAAGATTAGTCCAGAAGAGAGTAAGTAGAGGGTCTAAACGATACTAAAAGCGTCGTGGGAAGTATTAGGTGGACATTTAATCAAATTGCTACTGGAACAACCACCGTATAAACTCTTCGGTGACTTTTGAAGAGGGATAGTCCCGAGTGCAGTGATGTCCATTCTTATAGTTAGTGTTCAGTATTCTCTTGGAACACTGGTTCGTGTGATGTAAATATTACCCGTAGTGGTATGATGAATGGTACAATGGCCTGTAACACAGACGTTCCGGTTCCCATCCGATCCGACATGTGTGGGAGGAGAGAGAGAGAGAGAGAGAGAGAGAGAGAGAGAGAGAGAGAGAGAGAGAGAGAGAGAGAGAGAGAGATAACAAACGTTTCCACCTCGTTCAATCTGCTTTATCAGCCTTGGTTATAATTGTGGTGGTTCATAGCGCGGTCTTAGTTTCTTTACGGTTCAACATGTCAACACAGACATCTTGGTTTAGCTTGCCAGCACAAACATTCCGGTTCACTTGTCAACGCTGACATTCTGGTTCAACTTGTCAACACAAACATCTCGGTCCAATTTGCAACTGTTGTGCAATTATAAGACTTTTTGCATCGTTGGCCTTGTCCCAGTCTTGCCCTAAAAGAATACGACATATTTCAGTTCAGCTGTCTATGACCTTCACAATTCTGTGCCAGCCTCGCAAACAAATATTATACTAAAGATTTCCGTCCAAATGCAACATTTTTACCAACTTGTTAAATTCCTCACATGTTTTATCGTACTTCTTATTTCTACAAACGAGTAACTTTGTTGTTTGGTCAGTTTTATTCTGCGTGTATATTTCTTTTAATTTACAAACGTGCTAACAAAGACAGTTCTGTCTTGCTAGCAAGAAGCTAGCTATCCGCCTGCTGTTTGTACTAGCATTTACTTATTTTTCACTTCATATGTTAGAAGTTTCTTTGACGATTAAAATTATATGTATTTATAGTATGTATTGAATAATTAGTAAACAGGCGGGGGGGGGGGGGGGATTCATAGAAACCTTGCAGATGTGGTTTTATAGAAGAATTCTGAAAATTCGGGCAATCCGGACATTTTGAGGGAGGCAATGTCGCAAAGGCGGTTTATTACAAGCATAAGAAAGAGGTGATCATAACTGTTTGGACCACATTATGAACAGTAAACATTGGAGCATGTTGTGACAATCGGAAAAGCTTGTGGAAAGAAATATAGAGGAAGACAGCGAGAGAAAATTATTGACGTCTGTGTCATGGCACGGAAGGGAGTCAACATATGAACTGATCCATTTTGTTGGAGATGGCCATTTGTGGAGAAGAATGATCGCCCTCGCCAGTCGGCAAGGCACTTGATGATAAAATAGTCATCCCTGCTCCGTCTAAGCTCCGCCAAAGTGTGCTGAGTGTGCGACAACAGTACAAGTTTAACCCTTGGCTCACATGTTTTTGTATCAGCACATAAGCAGTGGCATAAATATGACGTTTACCAACAAGTCAAAAGTAGGGTGGCTCACAATATCATTACTAGTAATCCACAACGGGTAATGTTGTTCACTACAACCGACAACTGAGATGAAGCATTGCAAATCACAATATAGCAATTTGAGGTTGTCAAGTGGTGATGTCACGATTATATTAGGTGATGGCAGAATATCTTCATCATCACCACTACCATCAAATGCTTTGCTAGCAGGCACAGGCGTTCATGTCTCTCCACAGATCTCAGTCCTTGGGTTCTTGATCAACTCTGCCGATGATATTCCTTCATGCCACCGTCTTAGTCAATCCAGCATCATTTCTCTTGATCTAGCTGTGCCTTTCTTCCCCTTGATCTTTCCAGTCGTCACGATGTTATCAAGAGCCTCTATTCTTATCACACGAACATAGAAAGCTGTTTGTCTCATTCTTATTGCTAAATATAATGTTCTAGTTTCATTAATCTATTTCAGGGATTCGTAGTTAGTTAATGCGCATTTAATACTTATTTGAAATTCTGGATTTAGTTCCACTAAAATGGACCGTTTGAGGCTCATATAGAA
This sequence comes from Cepaea hortensis, assembly GCA_963921405.1. Lineage (NCBI taxonomy): Eukaryota > Metazoa > Mollusca > Gastropoda > Stylommatophora > Helicidae > Cepaea > Cepaea hortensis. The sequence goes on along the minus strand of OY992893.1, from coordinate 51,749,797 downwards.
TATAGGGTAACTTGAAAAGTGGAAACTATCAACACTATATGTACGAGGCGAGCCTGCATACTTGCCTTCCGGTCAGGAGGTCGGTTGTTCGGTTCCTCTCAAGGCGGGAGTTTTGTTTTTTCACTGGCCTATGCTCCCAGGTCGACCAGCCTTAAAAGAGTACCACGTAATATCCTGAACAGTAAAGGCGGTCGGCATAATATTAAAAACATCATTCATCGAGTGCCGATCGATCTAACAGTAAAAGCCAGCATCATACACCCAACACGTTTTAAGCCGTTAAAAGGGGACCTTTATTGCATAATGTTTACGTATACGTACAAACAGATATTTTTTGGTCATGTGAACGAACGAACGAACGAACGAACGAACGAACGAAAATCTTTATTTTCACAGGGTTAAGAATTGGGCACGCGGCCCGTCTGGCATTCTGCCCTTCTCTATTTCCTCTCATACATTCTTTCATTCATCATTACTTATGAAGCACATTTTTGACAACAAAAGAACAATAAGCATTAAAACGCATGAAAAATATTCAATAACAAATGACTAACTGATGCAATGTTTAACATGGGCATTATAAATACCTAAGGAAGTTGTAACGTGCCATACACATGGGAATGTTTTTTGGCTAGTTGTAGTTTGAGATAATTTACCATTATTATTGTGGTTCTTTTTTTGTTGTTGTTTATGGGGGTATGTAGTCTGTACTGAGGTAGTGTTCAAACAGGTTGCGAATGTATGTATAATGATTGATGGTGTCTTTGATTTCTTGTGGAAGATTGTTCCACAACTGAGCGGCAGAGTATGCTAAGCTTGTTTTATATGAGTCCATCCTAGGTTTAGGGACATTGGGAAGAGAGGAATTGGAGAACATCGTGACAAATGGAAAGACCGAGGGGAAGAGAGGCAGAGGCAGGCCAAGAGAAATGATGCTGAATGGATTGTGACGGTGGCATGGAGGAATATCAACAGCGGAGTTGATCCAGAAAAGCAAAGACCGAGATTTGTGGAGAGCCATGAACGCCTACGCCAGCCGGCATGGCATTTGATGATGATGATGATGATGATGCGTGCAGACAGGGAAGAGTAGACACCTGTCACAAGAATGTATTTATGGACACGATAGATTAGACAGCCTCAAAAAAGATTTAACGTACAGACATGATAAACTAAGCATCTTTTAACAGATTATTTATAGACATAATCGATCAAGCGTCTCTTAAAATCCTAACCATTGAAATAATTAACGCAGAAAACAGCTCGATACTTATTTCAAGGCAGCATTACAGGTATAGTAGATGGTGTATATGGATACGCATGTAAGCTGCACAAGTACTACTGACATAATTCACATGTCATTTCCACCAGTACAGTTCAGGGCTCCACCAGCCTTGTCAAATAGGCACCAGAAAGATGTCTGATTTTCTTTTGTGAAAATTAAAGGCCACGAGGGAGGATTCATTTTGGTCGTCGTATATAATGTTTGACTCCACATCTCTACGACAGAATGTGCTTTGGTGCGATATAATTGACAATTTATTTGAGCAGTTTGTGTACCTGATGTACCCAGCGACCTTTCTTCAATCCATCCGTCTGTAGTACATAAATATCGACAGAATGACTGCCTAATGGTTGACTTAATTGGATAAGAAGAAAATAAATCCAGTTCTAGATACTTAATTGCATGAACGTATTGAATTGTTGACATGTGAGAAATAAAAGTATAGCAACAGTTATTTCCCGAGTTCTTTTGTAATACTATTTTCATTACACTTGCAATTAGCGTTACCAAAACTTAGCAACATTTTTACCTGCATTCAGTTTCCAGCCTTCTTTCTGTTGGTCCTGACAGAATTATATTTCTATTCTCAAAGGGTACAGCTCCAGATGACAACTTTAAAACGAAAGTGAATATAGCACATCTCCGCGCTGTCGATTCCTGCAATCAATACTTGGATGGAGGCCACGATATCCGAATGGATAAGAACGCGCGTTCTTAAACATCCGGTGTGCTGATGCTGGGGTAAGGGGATTCTACCCCTACAGCAGACAGTTGGACTAAAAATGTTGACTTCTCGTCCTTGACTTGTGGACGTAAATTACAAGAACCTCTGAAGTCGGAATATGTTCGCATGGTGAAGAGGGACACTGGCAATGACTGGCAACTGGCCGCCTTGACAGACGATAGTTTGTAAAATGGGGTTATCGCACCATAACACAAAGTCTGGGCTGAGTTTAGAGACCATGTGTTGCCCATGCAGTATGATCCCTCTCTCGGCCTGTCTAGTTTACTCCAGAGGAAAGGTGACACCAATACGTCTGGAACAAGACAAGCTGCAGAAGCTGCCAGATCAGCAAAGCAATGCTCTAACTGTCCGCTGGCAATAGCGATAGCTAATCCACACGCAAAATTAAGCCCAGTCCTACTAGAAATAGTGTGTAAGGACAACGCTTGATTTCAAGGCGAGAGCTAGCGCAAAACAAAATCAATCAATAAATACATAAACTACTGGGATCACTGCGCGATACGCCTGACTTGATCGACAACAGTCTGTCACAAAACTCACGTCTTTTCGGAATATCGTACTCCACTACTGTCCTTTACTGCCTAATTTGTACGTCAACGTACAGACAAGGAAGACTTGTGGCTTATCACAAGAAGGCAATTTTTGTTTAATAATAGACCAATCGGTATTTGAGTGGAGAAGTGGACAACATGACACCAGACTCCGTCACCTCCACAGATATGTCCTGGTAGTCATTCTAGGCTAGACCGACCAGAGAGCCCAGGTTCATGTGAAACATTTGATTCGGTACGAATTCGAACCCATGCCCACCGAGACGGCCGGCGAGCGTCTACCCATTACGCTACCGTGACTCCCATGCATCACTCTCATTCATTCATCATGCCGATAAGCGTGGGCGGTCATGATTCGCTAGCTCACTCGATCACCAGAGTCGTGGATCAGCTATCTCGAACGACAACTAGCCAAAAAAACATTCCCATATGTATGGCACGTTACACCCAGCTTGGGTATTCATGATGCCCATGTTAAACATTGCCTCAACGAGTCATGTAGTATTGATTATTTTCCATGCGTTTTAAAGCTTATTGTTCTTTTGTTGTCAAAGAATTGCTTCATAAGAGATGTTGAATGAAAGAATTTATGAGAGGAAATAGAGAAGAAGGGCAGAATGTCAGACGGGCCTGCGTGCCCAATTCTTAACCCTTGGAAAATAAAGATTTACTTACTTACTTACTTAATGTCTCGACCATACCAAGTGGCCAAGCCATCCAAATATTTACTTATATGCCTTCTCTTTGTTCTCTTCCCCTCGATCTTGCCAGTTGTCATCAAGTTTTCCAATTTCTTTCTTCTCATAACGTGACCAACAAATGTTGACTGTGTACGTCTAGTTTGTCTAATCAGCGTACGATTTTCATTTGTTTCTAGTAGGACTTGGTCATTCTGTCTGTCCAAGGTATTCTTAGCATTTTACTCAGAAACCACATTTCCACAGCCATCAGATGTTTTTCAGCTTGACTGCTCATTGTCCACGCTTCACATTCATACAAAAGCGCACCATCCTACCGAGCTTGTATTCACCGATAGATTTATACAGGTTGCTTTAGAAAAAATAAACCGTTAACAGAGTGTTGCGTCGCTAGGTGGGCGGATATTGCTTTTCCTAATGCAGCGTCATTATGCTCATCTGCACAGTGACGCCAGGAGCAATATATTGTGACGTTTTAACAACAATACCGCTAATTTACATGGCTGGGGCACAGTGTTTCAGATTTCTTCAGCAAAGTTATGATGTTCACTATATCACCCTCATATGTGGGCTTTCATTCTTGCTTTCTTGCTGTTGGTTTAGTAAATGTGGTTACATGTGCATGAACAGGATCAGGGGATGGCACTAGAGCTGCCTGTTTGAGTGATCTGTAAAGATTTCGGTCGAGCCGAGCGATTAACACACTTTAGTTTCAAATTGTTGCAGATTCATTGACAAACAAAAAGTAGGTTTGGACCTCACAAAACGGATGGCGGAAAATGGGAAGTAGGAGAGGGGGGGGGGGGGGGTCGTCACATTAATGTCTTTAAAGTTGTTAATATTGTAGCAGACATGTTTGTTACAGAAAAGACCACTCTCGAGTCTGCTGAATCACATTACATTGGTGCCGTAATTTCCGCTGTAACATAATAATAAATAATATTTATGTTTATTTTATATATTATAATTATTACATTGATATACATATCTTCTACTAGTATGTCTTTAGGTTAGTGTGCATGTTGCTGGAGTAGGGAATCCCTGTTGTTCTCCCTTTCACTGAGCGCTGACTGAACTCGGTATGCGTGACGTCAAAGTTATAAGTTTGGTTGCTAACCACTGTCAGTTGCTTTTTGGTCAGGGAAGAGAACAGCTAGACTGTGTGTTCTCTTTAAATGCTAGAAGATTATTCTATGGAACATTGACCAGTTCCGTTTAGGAGTTCTGTTCTATTAGCAAGGTGAGCATTTAATCTATCATCCTAGGTGGTTTTTCAGATCTAATATCCCTTTTTCCTGTTAATGTAAATTCATTTCTGCCGTGGTAGGTCAACCTTCAGTTAAGCCTGGTGTAAAAATGCTATAAGTCTTTAAACGGTCTGTTCTATTCGTGTTCTTGGTTTCTTTAATATCCTGAAGCGTGTAAGAGGTAGACTAACGCAAGAACCCACTTAAATCTATCTCTACAGGCGAATGGAAATCGTTTCACCCCTTCTTTGGGGAGTTTAATTAAATGCATCTTCTAATTACCCTGTTGCGTGCAGTAACCCGGAGCCTTCTATCTACTCTGGTTCTTTGGCTTACTTTGGAATATATTACCCTTATTTGAGTATAGTACATTTAATTAATGGTGAAATGTTTACCGATAATTCTAACCTACATAAATGTCTTCGATCACTGCCACTCCACAAATGCCTGCTTTTTAATAAGGCTAAACTAAAGCAGAGATAACTCTGCCACTCAGTTGTGGAACAATCTTCCACAAGAAATCAAAGACACCACCAATCATTATAGATACATCCGCAACCTATTTGAACACTACCTCAGGACAGACTACATTCCCCCATAAACAAAAACAAAAACAAAAAGACAATAATAATGGTAAATTATCTCAAACGACAACTAGCCAAAAAACATTCCCATATGTATGGCACGTTACACCTTCCTTGGGTATTTATAATGCCCATGTAAACATTGCCTCAGTGAGTCATTTGTTATTGAATATTTTTCATGCGTTTTAATGCTTATTGTTCTTTTGTTGTCAAAAATGTGCTTAATAAGTGATGTTGAATGAAAGAATGTATGAGAGAAAATAGAGAAGAAGGGCAGAATGACTCTTAACCCTTTGAAAATAAAGATTTTCGTTTGTTCGTTCGTTCGTATAACCTACTGGTTCTGAGAGGAGGATGTATTGGTATCACTGTTATGATTCTATACAGGATTACTATCGAAGGCCAATGGTTCTTTGTCTTGGATCATTCTGGAAAACTATCTCTTGTCAGGAGGTCTGGTTGTGGCAGATCGTCTGTTTATCAGTTCTGTTCGATCTGAAGGGGGTCTTCAGTTGAATAATAGTGGATAATGAGGGGTGAGGATGAACTTCTGGGTATGGCTGAAAGTACTCACCGGGTTCTCCCTTTGTCTATTTCAGATTCTCCCCCCCCCCTTTTTTTTTTTCAACACTTTGATTATCAAGACTCTATTTAGCCAATCAACAAGAGTGCAATGAATGAGAGCTAAAGCCGGACGTGTCAGAATCCTGGGGAAACCCCTACAGTCTTGCTGAGTTGAAGACTATGTCGTGTAGAAGTTCAACGTCGTCCTTCGTCTGTGTACCTGTATATCGTCAATTCAAGGGAGTGGAGACATACATGGTGACCACGCTTTCCAGTTAATGCAGAGTTCTAACACCTACACACATTCACTAATAGCATTCAACTCGATCCACCATATCATGCTGATATACGCATCCAGACACCATCAATTGTAAATCAGACAGATTCTTTACAAGGGCCGTTTCCATCATGAACTTCACATGTATTCTTACTTTTGTCTAATTGGTCTTGAGTAAAATTGTATTGTTAATATTTCGAAATACTTTAGTTAGTAAGTCAATGAACGAGTGGTAATTTGTGTCTCAATTGATATCATAAGTCTGACTCAGATCTTGATGTATGTGTTTGTTTAAACTATCTTTCCATCCCACGCTTCTCTAATCGTTGTGCAATATTCCCCTAGGTGTTGACATTATGTAATCGTTTCCCTGAGAGAGTGACGCATAGATTAGGACAATTATCATGTAAGCTATTTCTAGACAATAGTCAACTATCTGGGATTAGATTATGGGATCTCTTGGGATTATGTGACAATGTTGTATTATATATCAATTTGAAGTGGGTTGCAGAGAGAAATCTACTGTATATAAGTGCATGGCAGATACAGGAAGTCGCATAAGACAATTAATTATCCCAGTGCACTTAATCAGTTAAGAGCCGACCACAGGGGTCCACCAAACATTCTGCCCTCTTATCTGTCGCCTTATACACATTATTTCACACATATAAATCTTATTAATATTATGATTATTGGTTAATCTTAAATAATGGGTTTAAGAGCAGATCACACGAGCCCTGCTAACATTCTGCTGGTCCTATGTCCCTCCTTACACACATTATTTGATACCTACAAATCTTATTTGGTTAATCTTAAATAAATGGTTTAAGAGCCGAACATACGGTCCCACTTAACATTCTGCTGGTCTTATCTCTTTCCTTAAACACATTATTTGATACCTGCAAATCTTATTTGGTTAATCTTAAATAAAGGGTCTAAGAGACAAGAGGATCTACTTCATAGCACCGAGTTTTATCCCTTGTGGCCAGGTGTCTTTCCGAAGTGCAGCCTGCCGAAAGCGTCGCACACGGTACGAAACCGAAACTACGTAGCCAGGAATTGAACCCACAACCTTCGGATCGCGAGGCAGTCGGTGTAACCACTTTCTCTAAGGAGGCTCCCTGGTTAATCTTAATAACAACAGCAACCGTATATGCATTGTCAACACATGGGACATGTACAACAAGCATTATTATGAGACTAATAAAACTAACTATTATAACTGTAACTGTAATAAGACTTAGCAAAATGTTAGAGACCCCTTACAGTCAGTGTTATATACAAATCAAGGCTTTCTTGGGGCGCTATGGTAAAAAAAAAAACGGGTTGTGTCAGCAGCACAAACCAGAAACTTATTCAACTCTAGCCATAGTGGGGCTCGAACTCAGGGCGGCAGTGCTGATATGGGAATGCACTAGCACTATGCCATCGCGTCTTCTAGAACACAGAATACGGACCTAACAATTATGTAACCATCTATACCAGTGGTTTTGAACCCGTTTATTTTTTTTTTTAAATTTAAACACGCTTGTCTACCTAACTGGTAGTCATGGATTCGAATTCGCATGGAAGCAAATTTTTAAACTTGACATGGAGTCTCAGGGAGACCCAACCTAAAATGGGTAGCAGGACAGGTCTTAGAAAGTCAAGATCTCCTACTTAGTATTGACCACATCGATCCTCGGGTGCCACTTAGTCTTTACAATATGAAAGGTTAGAAACAAGGCGTGTTAACTAGGACCTTTAATTTTTATACTAATAACCTGCACTGTCTATGAAACTAAATCTGATCAAAAACAGACCAATTATTTGTATCAATGACTGTCCCACGGCGAATTGTCTCACTGGAGTGTGAAGTATTTGAGCTTCATGTGGTCTACGCCAGGGAATAATAATATGTTGTTGTCAGTATTCTAAGTGGCTACCTATCAATCTCAGAAACTCCAGAAATTGTCCAGTTACCCATTGTATGAAGCTGGGTCTACCGAAGTTAAAATAACTGGCTCTGTTTCTACGCCTTGTGGCAGATTTGGTATTTAGGTCTAGCCCCCTGAATTTATAGACCAATCAGAACGCCATCTGTGGTGTAATCAATTTCACAATGGAATCCTTGGCTTCCCAGAACATTTCCTGGCACTCATTTTAGACTGGGTCCTCTTGGGGTTCAGCGTCAGTTTTCAAACTCCGCCCCGATAATTATTCGAACTCATGGCCGCTAGGAGATAGGGCGAACGTCAAGCCGCTAAGCTACAATGGCTGCCGTCATGAGGCATGCCTAACAGTGTAGATCTCCGGCGAACATAGAGCCACCAGGCCGGAAAGTTAGCGTGTTAGCCACCTCGGCTCCTAACTATAATCCGACCTATACTGCGAATTGAACCCGGACCACTGTTTTTGGTAAGCAGGCACACTAACCACTATACCATACATCATTGTGTAGTACCTAGCTAAGAACAAAATTAAGTCCGGTAGTCATACCAAATAAACACAGATAGAGGGGAAATTATTGACTGTCTTGGGTCATGGCATGGAAGGGAGTCAACAAACAAATTGATACATGACGCAGGAAATTGCAAAATGTGGAGAAGCATTATTGCCCGCGCCAGACGGCAAGGCACTTCGTGGTGGTGGTGGTGGTGGTGGTGGTGTTGGTGGTGGTGGTGGTGTTGGTGGTGTGGTGGTGGTGTTGGTGTGTGGTGATGATGATGATGATGATGATGATGATGATGATGATGATGATGATGATGATGATGATGATGATGATGATGATGATGATGATGATGATGATGATGATGATGATGATGATGATGATGATGATGATGATGATGGTCATGATGATGATGATGATGGTCATGATGATCATGATGATGATCATGATGACGATGATCATGATGATCATGATGATCATCATCATTATCATCATCATCATCTGATCATCATCATCATGATGATTCATGCCAATGCAGCTTTTTAGGAGTATGGCCCAGATGCGGTGACGGAAGGACACTTGATGGATGTTGTGGCCAGTGCTATACCGTGTCCGCCAGAAACATGTCTGGTACCTCTTTTATGACACGAGCCTAGGTTCCACCCAAGTTGTTGACTTGGTCATTTAAATATTCCTCTTCTATGTGGATTTCAATCCAGATTCTCAGGATGAGCAGCTGAGTGCACCAGCCACTACCTACGGCGTCTCCCTTTATAGCAAGCAGAATCGATTCATTCTCTGCCGACGTAATTGTGTAATGGCCATCAGACTGCTTCAGCACATGAAATATCGCTGCATACGGCGTAGAAATGAAGGAATATTATACAATCGACATTTATATCTAAATAGCAGCAATTTCTCAAGGACAAATTGTACAGAAAAGCATGAAATTTTCAATTTCACATATATATATATATATATATATATATATGTGTGTGTGTGTGTGTGTGTGTGTGTGTGTGTGTGTGTGTGTGTGTTTGTACGTGCGTGCGTGCGTGCGTGCGTGTGTGTGTGTGGTGTGTAAGTGTTGGGGAAAAAAGGGGGGGGGGGGGGGAGTACATTGAAATGCAAGAGAATGTAGTGAGCAAGAGATCACAAAAGTGGATGTTTCTGATTGCCATTTGTCTGGTCAATTGGACTTAAATGTTAACTTCTCTTTCAGGAAGCAATGGCAAATTCATCATAATCATGTGCGATGCCGATAAGCGCAGGTGGTCATGTTTCGCTAACTGACACGATCACCAGAGTCGTGGATTAGCTCAGTGTCCTTATCTCGACCATACCACCTGGCCAAGCCATTCAGGTATTTACTTCTCTGCCTTCCAGTTGTTCTCTTCCCCTCAATCTCGCCATTTGTGTGCAAGTTCTCAAATTTATTTCTTCTCATAACGTGTCCATCATGGTCTGGATGTGACTGAAACGACTTGCCAAGGACATGTAATTTTCTGGTTTTAACACTTTTGAAAAGTAGTTCCCATTCCGTTAATTTAACCTCTAAAGTCTGTCACGGAGTTATCATCTGGGAAGGGGGACACCGAGGAAATCTTTAGTTAATATTAATCTTCCGGGAGTTTCAAATATCATGACAGAGATTTTCAACACATATTTGTTTCAATACGGTTAGATGCAAACTTAAGATCCGAAGAGAAGGTCACATGAAACAAATGTTAGTAGTGCCTGTTTTCCATAAACACACAAGAATTTATATTGTAATTATTTTCTGTCGATCTCTTTCATGTTTTTGGTTTCTGATTTCCATTGATGTAGTTCTTGATTCCATCCATAAAAACTTAAATATTCAACTTTACATTGTTATCGTCAATATTATAAGTTATGATTATAAGTTATAGTTATAATTTATAATATAAAAATAATATTCATCAATTATACTAAACACTCACAATGGTGCAAATTGAACTGACATGAGTACCAGGAAATGGTCAGTAAAGTAGAGGCGGCTAGTGATAGACTAGACTAGACACCAGTGGAGTGTCGATTGTCGACCAATGGAGTGTCGATTGTCGACCAATGGAGTGTCGATTGGTTCGTAATAATGTGGAGCTAGCACTGTATACTCTTAAGGTGTGGACAGGATCCTTTACTTTACTGCATGATGTTTACTTTACTGTATGATGTTTATTTTACTGTATGATGCTTACTTTACTGTATGACGTACATTGTAACATCAATATTTTTCTTTACTAAAAACATGCCTTTGCAGTCAAATGTGGCAGGTGGTCCTAAGATATTTGGCTTTTGTAACAGGGAGTCGTAGGTTTCCTGGCTAGAATGAATGAGGGTCGTGGGTTTCCTGGCTAGAATTAACTGGTGTCGTGGATTTCCTGGCTAGAATGACTGGGAGTTGTGGGTTTCCTGATTAGAATTAATGGGGGTTGTGAGTTTCCTGACAAGAATGTATGGGGGCCATTCTTGGCTAGAATAAATGGATGTCGTGGTTTTCTGGCTAGAATTAATTGGGGTCGTGGGTTTCCAAGCTAGATTTAATGGGGTTGTGGGTTACCTGACAAGAATGAATGAGGTCGGGTTTCCTGGCTATAATGAATGAGGTCGGAGTTTCCTGGCTAGAATTTAACTGTGTTCGTGGGTTTCCTGGCTAGAGTGAATTGCGGTTGTGGTTTTCCTGAATAGAATTAATGGGGGTTGTGAGTTTCCTGGAAAGAATAAATGGGGGTCGTGGGTTTCCTGGCTAGAATGAATGGGTGTCGTGGTTTTCTGGCTAGAATTAATTGGGGTCGTGAGTTTCCAGGCTAGAATTAATGAGGGGTGTGGGTTTTCATTGCTAGAATGACTAGGTGTCGTGCTTTTCTGGCTAGAATTGATTGGTGTCGTAGGTTTCCATGCTAGAATTATTGGGGGTCGTGGGTTACCTGACTAGAATGAATGAGGTCGCGGTTTCCTGGCTGAAATGAATGGGGTCGGGATTACCTGGCTAGAATGAATGAAGTTGTGGGATTCTGGCTAGAATGAATGGGGGTTGTGGGTTACAATTAAGTAAGTAGTGAAGGACCCTGATACACGCCTTAATGTGCAATAGATTTGAGTTACTAGACCGGTATTTTACAGACAAATCGGCACTCAGCGGGCGTATGTGTGGTGAGTATTATACCGGCAGCTTTTACTTCACAAAACAGTTACTGGTGCCAATTTTAGGTTGGGTTGACGCGAGAGCCCATGTCAATTTTTAAAATTCGAATCTGCTCCGATTCAGGGAAGGGGGGGGGGGGGGGAGGTGGGGGGTTGACTTGGCAGATGAAATGGTGGACAGTGTGGCAACAAAAGTGAGAATTAAGAGCATGTTTCATGTAACTCTGAGCACATACGACGTCAACATAGAGGTCGATACATTCAAGTACAGCGACATAACATTGGAGTATAAATGGCGAACATGCAAACAGACTGTTGAACCTGAATATAAAATAATAACTGAGACTACAATTATGGAATAGGATGTTGTATTAACACAGAGCCGGATTGTTCTTAACATCTGCAGGAAACGAAATTATTTACAGGGTTACGTGGAATCTGAACAACAGATGGACTAATAATGGGATATCAAAGCAAAAACAATAAAAGTTAAACAGTAGATACATTAGGGATATTGTAAATCCGGGGATGGTGTCTTGAGCCTGAGGAATATATATATATATATATATATATATATATATATATATATATATATATATATATATATATATATATATATATATATATATATATATATACATGTATATATAATCTCTCACTACGTAAGCATGGCTGTGACTCCGACCACCGAAATACCATTATTACTGATTCCCACCCGACTAACACACGTCGAAATAATAAGTATTGACTTCAATAAACTGCAATGTTCTTCTCTTCAAACCCAAAACAATAATTCCTAGGTTTGTCCAAGTTTATCTGCAAATTGTGTATGCCATGTTAGAATCCGTTTAAGATGTCATGTCATTGTAAGTCCGTGACGATTTCTTGTCATGTAATGTCACTGTCAGCTGCATTTACCCCAATTGAACGTATCATCCGATGTGAAATATTCATAATTAGAACATCATTGAACCAAACTTCTATATCCCTGTTCAAATCCTTAAAATGCTCATAACGCTGAACATCTCGGAGTTCAATGTTCATACTAGTGAAGGAATGTTTACCAAATAACGGCGATCAGTAATTGTCACCCTAGAACACATTGGATGTGTACAAAGAAGACAGTAATGATGACTTTCAAATACATTAGGTTGCAACTTTTTGCAGCATTTTTGTCCAAGAAATAAAATATATTGTACAATGGAACAATGATAGAGTAGATAGAAACAAGCCGTGGGAAAACCTTAAACAATATGGAGCATCTAACAAACCTATGTAAACGCTTATACAACAACAGTGAATACATAGTGAGAGCAACTGGAGGAAACTTAGAACCCATCACCATAAGATACGGAGTGCGACAAGGTTGCGTCCTATCCCCTCTCTTGTTCATAACACACACACACACACGCACGCACGCACGCACGCACACACACACACACAAAATATGGAAAGAAACCAGCCAAACAGAGACCAAAAGAAGAACACCGCATGATGAGAACACAGAAGAAGAAACATCTGCAAATTACACCATTAGAGAACTCCTGTTTGCGACCAAGCACTAATAGCAAAATCAGAAGTTGAGTTGCAAGACCACATGAATAGTCTAAACGAAATATGTAGGGAACATAACTGGAAAATTAGTAGTAAAATAGAGGTAACGACTATAACTAAAGAACAAAAAACAACAACAATTCACCTAAACGAATATTCCTTGAAACAAGTAAAGAGTTTCAAGTACCTAAGAAGTATAATATCATCAAATGGCAGATCAGAAGACGAGATCGAAAATAGATGCAATAAGGCAAACCAACTCATTGGACAAATGACACCAATACTAAAGAACAAACATGTATCAGTAACTACTAAGAAAGCACTTTGCAACACTTTCTTCCTACCAACTCTATGTTACCAATGCCAAACCTGGACAATGACCAAAAAAAAAAGAGGAAAGAAACATTATAACAACAGAAATGAGATTCTTGAGAAGAATACTCAGTGTATCAAGAAGAGATAAGATCAGAAATGAAGAAATCAGAACTAAAGTGGGGGTTATAGCTGTGCTAGATTTTATTAGAAAGCAGCAAGTCAAATGCACGTAGGTTACCAACTAACAGTATACCACAACAAGCAATGATGTGCAGACCAGATGGAAGCAGAGGAATAACAGAGTCCATGGGAATATCGATACATGAAGTCCATAAGCGGGCATTCTCCCGCTGTTTATACTTCACCTCGACACCGCAAGGTACAAGAGGAACATGATGAGATGAGATGAGGTGAGATGAGATGATGAGGTGAGACAATGGAATAACAAAGAAATTACTGTTTATCAGTACAGTCGTTGAACCCCTTTCTGTAACAGCAGACTTTGAGCCCTTCCTCTCCTTTTCCACACACAGATAAGGGATGAATGTGGCATGTGTTTGATTTGATGAGATTGGCTGTTTTTATCCCAAAGTCAATAGCAGTAAACACAGCAAATCTTATCAGTTATGGTGTTCATAACCATGGTTGGTATCAATGGATCTCCATTGTATCCAGGTCATGGTTGAGTGTGAGGTAAGGAGCCAGCGGATGATTTCACAAGCGCCAACGCGTAGAACAATAATCGTGGACGAGACATACATACTAAAGTCTAACTATGAACTATGAATAGATAAAAGAAGTAACGGATGCAGTGGGATATGACAATAAGAATAAAAAACAATGAGGTATGTGTAACTCCTGCGAAAAAGTGCGATATACTAAGCACAGACCTAACAACGAACTCCACAACCGTAAATATAAATCATAGGGGGGAATCCAAACACAAAAATAAAACAAAATTATAACATAAAAATAAGTATACTACGACACAACGAACAACATTTCAATTATATTAATCTTCGTTGGGAACAACACAAACAGATCTAAAGAAAAATACGAATTAGAAAATGTAATAAAATTAAATAAACTACTGAACGTAAATCTTGCCTAGTACATCAACAGCAGCTGAAAAATGCTGGTGTTGACTGCAACGTCCTGTAAGGGATATGCAACATTTAAAAAAAAAAAAAAAAAACTTTAAACACACATCCTTTATTGTTAGGAAGGTGGCGCAGAAGTTCAGTTGCAAACGGTGCCAATAATAGAAAATGTGGAGCCGAAGGTGTGCAAACAGTGGGATATGGATGTATAGAGGGATGTCATCAGAGTTATACCGTGGCGTCTACAGTAGTATTGATTCGTGCCGGGTGGATGCACCCTAATGAATAGTTACAGTCACACCAAAGGATGAAACAATATAAATAAAGATCATTGATCAGAAGATCAGTGTCAAGTGGGCTTGTTTATAACCAGTGTCTGTGGGAGAATTAGCATTTACACTGGGCCACATCTGCTGCCAGAAACGAAGCATCTGTGGGTTTGCCCGAGATGTTGTCATGCCAAATTTTCAATCAATCAATCAATCAAACAGTTTTCTCCTGCACATTTGCCTTCCAACCTTCCATTATGCTGATATCCCCTCAATCTTTCGCAACTAAATTTGTCATAGTAGATAACGCGGTGTGTGCAGTGAACGTCAGGCGCGTATTTTAAACAGAAATTAATTCTGTCTCTCTGCCTCCCACAGCAACCGCACCATGTGGTATTGATGCATAAATGTGCCCAAAAAAGTGCCTGCTTTGGGTCTTGGATGTGACAGGGCATTCTCATTGTGTGGTCCTGAATGCACGATGGAATATGTGGCCAGTGTTAGCTTAGCGAGACGACCAACATATGCCAAAATGTTCTCTAGTGAAATATTGTCTACTGTAAAATAAACCATCAGCTTCGACTGTAAAATAAACCATCAGCTTCGCGACTTTCACTCAAGTTTGTTTCCCTTTTTTTCGCTCGCTTTGAACTCTGGCGTAGTCCACATGCGAGCTATTACATTATTACTAGTAACTGTTACGATAGTGAATGCCTTGGGTTTGTGTGGGGTTAAATGTCATTGTAACCAATGTTCCTCGCCATCAGGCGAACGCTGTTCAACTTTTGAGTTACTTGTATTTTACGTTCCCAAGTCAAGAACAAGAAATCAACATTTAAATCTAACTGGTTGTCTTGTGTTTAATAATAGAGACGTGTGGAGAATTTAATGTAAACCTATCCTCGTGTTTTGTGGATTATTAGAAGATATTTCACTGTGTACAACATCAGAAACCTGGGGAAGGGGGGGGGGGGGTGAGAATGGGCTGTTGTTTGTCGAGACTCCTGTCTTTTCCACTTTTCACATTGGGCAGTGAGGAGCATTTTATGTGATATTCACTGGCACAGGAACGGAGCATAATGGGGACGACCCGTTGCTGTGAAGTTGGAACCGCGACAAACTAACTAACTAACTAACTAACTTTCCATCACACGTAGTACAACTCATTACAATGCTGTATTTAGACCAACAAGCAGCGGTTAGAACAGATGGCGAGACATTAGATTGGTTTGACATCAAGCAAGGAGTCCGTCAGGGATGTGTGCTGTCCCCCTATTTGTTCAACCTGTACGCCGAAAATATAATGAGAAATGTCAGAGATGATATAAACAGGGAGCTATATGAAGCCCTAAATATCGGCGGTCATGACATACCAGAGATGCAGTATGCTGATGATACAGTATAGCTATCCACAACACATAATGATATAGAAAACCTAATAACCTCAACCCAATTGAATAGTGAAAATCACAACATATATCTTAACATAGCAAAAAATAATGATAATGCATACAGATAACACTACTATGGGACTTCCGGTCCCCAACATGGCGGATAGGCATTTGAACCGTTAAGGACTCTGGAGTGTTTACGCTTTTGGCTACGGTTTGCAGTCGAATGTTCCTCATGTTGGACTGGCAGTGCATGGTTCCGTCGCCCAGCTACTGAGTGAGTACGTGGTGCGACACTGTGTGCTGTTAATTTCGTGAACTGCATGTTCGGAACGATGGCGGCCGGCTGTTGCTGAATTGACTGGTTTGCCTTTTCGGTTCACGAGTGTATTTTTTTTTTCAGGAGACTCCTGGGAGTCGTCGCTGGAGCTACGGAATTCGTACTTTGTGCGGCGTTTTTGGCGGGTCGCCCTGCGGAAAGAGACCGAGCATATAGGATCAATGAAATCTTTCTGATGACTGCCCGGTTTCATTGACGATGAAATTTATTTTTCGTGGACGACTTTTGTGTTGGCATTCTAGAGGCGACATTATGCACAGTGTACCTGTGCGGTCTGTTGGCTTGCCGAGACTCCTGTCCTTTCCGCTTTTCACATTGGGCAGTGAGGATCATTTTGTGCGGTATTCACTGGCACAGGAACGGAGCATAATGGGGATGGCCCATTGCCGTGAAGTTGAAAGCGCGACTAACTAACTAACATTACTATGGTGACAAAAATATATGTTAATGAAGAAAGATTAGAGATGGTTGAATATATTGGTCATTGATTACCAACAATGGATGACCCATTGCCGGAAGTTGAAAACGCGACTAACTAACTAACTAACATTACTATGGAGACAAAAATATATGTTAATGAGGAAAAATTAGAGGTGGTGGAAAATTTCGAATATATTGGGTCATTGATTACCAACAACGGTTACACAATGAAAGAAATTAAAAAAACGAATGTCTATTGCTCTTCAAAGATTAAAACAACTGAATACATTGTGGAGTAAGACAGATAGAACTACAAAGATTAGATTTTTAAGAGCATGTATCTTTCCCATTGGAACAGAAACCTGTGAGGCCTGGACACTTACTAAACAAGCTGAACAGCGCATAAATGTCTTTGTATATAAATATTATAGACGAGGTCTAAGAATATCTTGGATAAAGTAAAGAACAACTGCATCCATACTTCAAGAGCTGAATATTGAAAAAGGCTGACTATTAAAGACAATAAAACAAAGAAAATTGAAATATTTTGGTCACTTGAAACGTCACAAAAGTTTGGAGAGAACAATAATGGAGGGGTATATGTCAGGGAAGAGAGGAAGAGGAAGGCCAAAGAGAATATAGGTGCATGATGTGGCGGATGATCTCGAGATGGGTGTATGGTCGCGGGACATCTTGCTCATGATCGAGAGGTTTACCGGAAGGTTGTTTGTTATGGGTGGACATGCTACTGAATGAATGACTGAATGTTGTTATGGGTGGACATGCTACTGAATGAATGACTGAATGTTGTTATAGGTGGACATGCTACTGAATGAATGACTGAATGTTGTTATGGGTGGACATGCTACTGAATGAATGAATGACTGAATGTTGTTATGGGTAGACATGCTACTGAATGAATGACTGAATGTTGTTATGGGTAGACATGCTACTGAATGAATGACTGAATGTTGTTATGGGTAGACATGCTACTGAATGAATGACTGAATGTTGTTATGGGTGGACATGCTACTGAATGAATGACTGAATTTTGTTATGGGTGGACATGCTACTGAATGAATGAACGACTGAATGTTGTTATGTGTGGACATGCTACTGAATGAATGAATGACTGAATGTTGTTATGTGTGGACATGCTACTGAATGAATGACTGAATGTTGTTATGGGTGGACATGCTACTGAATGAATGACTGAATGTTGTTATGTGTGGACATGCTACTGAATGAATGACTGAATGTTGTTATGGGTGGACATGCTACTGAATGAATGTTGTTATGGGTGGACATGTTACTGAATGAATGACTGAATGTTGTTATGGGTGGACATGCTACTGAATGAATGACTGAATGTTGTTATGGGTGGACATGCTACTGAATGAATGAATGACTGAATGTTGTTATTGGTGAACATGCTACTGAATGAATGAATGAATGTTGTTATGGGTGGACATGCTACTGAATGAATGAATGAATGTTGTTATGGGTGGACATGCTACTGAATGAATGAATGACTGAATGTTGTTATGGGTGGACATGCTACTGAATGAATGACTGAATTTTGTTATGGGTGGACATGCTACTGAATGAATGACTGAATGTTGTTATGGGTGGACATGCTACTGAATGAATGACTGAATGTTGTTATGGGTGGACATGCTACTGAATGAAGGACTGAATGTTGTTATGGGTGGACATGCTTCTGAATGAATGACTGAATGTTGTTATGGGTGGACATGCTACTGAATGAATTACTGAATGTTGTTATGGGTGGACATGCTACTGAATGAATGAATGACTGAATGTTGTTATTGGTGGACATGCTACTGAATGAATGACTGAATGTTGTTATGGGAGGACATGCTACTGAATGAATGACTGAATGTTGTTATAGGTGGACATGCTACTGAATGAATGACTGAATGTTGTTATGGGTGGACATGCTACTGAATGAATGAATGACTGAATGTTGTTATGGGTAGACATGCTACTGAATGAATGACTGAATGTTGTTATGGGTAGACATGCTACTGAATGAATGACTGAATGTTGTTATGGGTAGACATGCTACTGAATGAATGACTGAATGTTGTTATGGGTGGACATGCTACTGAATGAATGACTGAATTTTGTTATGGGTGGACATGCTACTGAATGAATGAACGACTGAATGTTGTTATGTGTGGACATGCTACTGAATGAATGAATGACTGAATGTTGTTATGTGTGGACATGCTACTGAATGAATGACTGAATGTTGTTATGGGTGGACATGCTACTGAATGAATGACTGAATGTTGTTATGTGTGGACATGCTACTGAATGAATGACTGAATGTTGTTATGGGTGGACATGCTACTGAATGAATGTTGTTATGGGTGGACATGTTACTGAATGAATGACTGAATGTTGTTATGGGTGGACATGCTACTGAATGAATGACTGAATGTTGTTATGGGTGGACATGCTACTGAATGAATGAATGACTGAATGTTGTTATTGGTGAACATGCTAGTGAATGAATGAATGAATGTTGTTATGGGTGGACATGCTACTGAATGAATGAATGAATGTTGTTATGGGTGGACATGCTACTGAATGAATGAATGACTGAATGTTGTTATGGGTGGACATGCTACTGAATGAATGACTGAATTTTGTTATGGGTGGACATGCTACTGAATGAATGACTGAATGTTGTTATGGGTGGACATGCTACTGAATGAATGACTGAATGTTGTTATGGGTGGACATGCTACTGAATGAATGACTGAATGTTGTTATGGGTGGACATGCTTCTGAATGAATGACTGAATGTTGTTATGGGTGGACATGCTACTGAATGAATTACTGAATGTTGTTATGGGTGGACATGCTACTGAATGAATGAATGACTGAATGTTGTTATTGGTGGACATGCTACTGAATGAATGACTGAATGTTGTTATGGGAGGACATGCTACTGAATGAATGACTGAATGTTGTTATGGGTGGACATGCTACTGAATGAATGACTGAATGTTGTTATGGGTGGACATGCTGCTGAATGAATGACTGAATGTTGTTATGGGTGGACATGCTACTGAATGAATGACTGAATGTTGTTATGGGTGGACATGCTACTGAATGAATGACTGAATGTTGTTATGTGTGGACATGCTACTGAATGAATGACTGAATGTTGTTATGTGTGGACATGCTACTGAATGAATGACTGAATGTTGTTATGTGTGGACATGCTACTGAATGAATGACTGAATATTGTTATGTGTGGACATGCTACTGAATGAATGACTGAATGTTGTTATGTGTGGACATGCTACTGAATGAATGACTGAATGTTGTTATGGGTGGACATGCTACTGAATGAATGACTGAATTTTGTTATGGGTGGACATGCTACTGAATGAATGAACGACTGAATGTTGTTATGTGTGGACATGCTACTGAATGAATGAATGACTGAATGTTGTTATGTGTGGACATGCTACTGAATGAATGACTGAATGTTGTTATGGGTGGACATGCTACTGAATGAAGGACTGAATGTTGTTATGTGTGGACATGCTACTGAATGAATGACTGAATGTTGTTATGGGTGGACATGCTACTGAATGAATGTTGTTATGGGTGGACATGCTACTGAATGAATGACTGAATGTTGTTATTGGTGGACATGCTACTGAATGAATGACTGAATGTTGTTATGGGTGGACATGCTACTGAATGAATGAATGACTGAATGTTGTTATTGGTGAACATGCTACTGAATGAATGAATGAATGTTGTTATGGGTGGACATGCTACTGAATGAATGAATGACTGAATGTTGTTATGGGTGGACATGCTACTGAATGAATGACTGAATTTTGTTATGGGTGGACATGCTACTGAATGAATGACTGAATGTTGTTATGGGTGAACATGCTACTGTATGAATGACTGAATGTTGTTATGGGTGGACATGCTACTGAATGAATGACTGAATGTTGTTATGGGTGTACATGCTACTGAATGAATGACTGAATGTTGTTATGGGTGGACATGCTACTGAATGAATTACTGAATGTTGTTATGGGTGGACATGCTACTGAATGAATGAATGACTGAATGTTGTTATTGGTGGACATGCTACTGAATGAATGACTGAATGTTGTTATGGGTGGACATGCTACTGAATGAATGACTGAATGTTGTTATGGGTGGACATGCTACTGAATGAATGAATGACTGAATGTTGTTATGGGTGTACATGCTACTGAATGAATGAATGACTGAATGTTGTTATGGGTGGACATGCTACTGAATGAATGACTGAATTTTGTTATGGGTGGACATGCTACTGAATGAATGACTGAATGTTGTTATGGGTGGACATGCTACTGAATGAATGACTGAATGTTGTTATGGGTGGACATGCTACTGAATGAATGACTGAATGTTGTTATGGGTGTACATGCTACTGAATGAATGACTGAATGTTGTTATGGGTGGACATGCTACTGAATGAATTACTGAATGTTGTTTTGGGTGGACATGCTACTGAATGAATGAATGACTGAATGTTGTTATTGGTGGACATGCTACTGAATGAATTACTGAATGTTGTTATGGGTGGACATGCTACTGAATGAATGACTGAATGTTGTTATGGGTGGACATGCTACTGAATGAATGAATGACTGAATGTTGTTATGGGTGGACATGCTACTGAATGAATGACTGAATGTTGTTATGGGTGGACATGCTACTGAATGAATGACTGAATGTTGTTATGGGTGGACATGCTACTGAATGAATGACTGAATGTTGTTATGGGTGGACATGCTACTGATTGAATGACTGAATGTTGTTATGGGTGGACATGCTACTGAATGAATGACTGAATGTTGTTATGGGTGGACATGCTACTGAATGAATGACTGAATGTTGTTATGTGTGGACATGCTACTGAATGAATGACTGAATGTTGTTATGTGTGGACATGCTACTGAATGAATGACTGAATGTTGTTATGTGTGGACATGCTACTGAATGAATGACTGAATATTGTTATGTGTGGACATGCTACTGAATGAATGACTGAATATTGTTATGTGTGGACATGCTACTGAATGAATGACTGAATGTTGTTACGGGCGGACATGCTACTGAATAAATGAATGAATGTTGTTATGTGTGGACATGCTACTGAATGAATGACTGAATGTTGTTATGGGTGGACATGCTACTGAATGAATGACTGAATGTTGTTATGTGTGGACATGCTACTGAATGAATGACTGAATGTTGTTATGTGTGGACATGCTACTGAATGAATGACTGAATGTTGTTATGGGTGGACATGATACTGAATGAATGACTGAATGTTGTTATGGGTGGACATGCTACTGAATGAATGACTGAATGTTGTTATGGGTGGACATACTACTGAATGAATGACTGAATGTTGTTATGGGTGGACATACTACTGAATGAATGACTGAATGTTGTTATGGGTGGACATACTACTGAATGAATGACTGAATGTTGTTATGGGTGGACATACTACTGAATGAATGAATGACTGAATGTTGTTATGGGTGGACATGCTACTGAATGAATGAATGACTGAATGTTGTTATGGGTGGACATACTACTGAATGAATGACTGAATGTTGTTATGGGTGGACATGCTACTGAATGAATGAATGAATGTTGTTATGGGTGGACATACTACTGAATGAATGAATGACTGAATGTTGTTATTGGTGGACATGCTACTGAATGAATGAATGACTGAATGTTGTTATGGGTGGACATACTACTGTATGAATGACTGAATGTTGTTATGTGTGGACATGCTACTGAATGAATGACTGAATGTTGTTATGTGTGGGCATGCTACTGAATGAATGACTGAATGTTGTTATGTGTGGACATGCTACTGAATGAATGAATGAATGTTGTTATGTGTGGACATGCTACTGAATGAATGACTGAATGTTGTTATGTGTGGACATGCTACTGAATGAATGACTGAATGTTGTTATGTGTGGACATGCTACTGAATGAATGACTGAATGTTGTTATGTGTGGACATGCTACTGAATGAATGACTGAATGTTGTTATGGGTGGACATGCTACTGAATGAATGACTGAATGTTGTTATGTGTGGACATGCTAATGAATGAATGACTGAATGTTGTTATGTGTGGACATGCTACTGAATGAATGACTGAATGTTGTTATGTGTGGACATGCTACTGAATGAATGACTGAATGTTGTTATGGGTGGACATGCTACTGAATGAATGACTGAATGTTGTTATGGGTGGACATGCTACTGAATGAATGACTGAATGTTGTTATCGGTGGACATGCTACTGAATGAATGACTGAATGTTGTTATGTGTGGACATGCTAATGAATGAATGACTGAATGTTGTTATGTGTGGACATGCTACTGAATGAATGACTGAATGTTGTTATGTGTGGACATGCTACTGAATGAATGACTGAATGTTGTTATGTGTGGACATGCTACTGAATGAATGACTGAATGTTGTTATGGGTGGACATGCTACTGAATGAATGACTGAATGTTGTTATGTGTGGACATGCTACTGAATGAATGACTGAATGTTGTTATGTGTGGACATGCTACTGAATGAATGACTGAATGTTGTTATGGATGGACATACTACTGAATGAATGACTGAATGTTGTTATGGGTGGGCATACTACTGAATGAATGAATGACTGAATGTTGTTATGGGTGGACATGCTACTGAATGAATGAATGAATGAATGTTGTTATGGGTGGACATGCTAGTGAATGAATGACTGAATGTTGTTATGGGTGGACATGCTACTGAATGAATGAATGAATGTTGTTATGGGTGGACATGCTACTGAATGAATGACTGAATGTTGTTATGGGTGGACATGCTACTGAATGAATGAATGACTGAATGTTGTTATGGGTGGACATGCTACTGAATGAATGAATGAATGTTGTTATGGGTGGACATGCTACTGAATGAATGAATGAAAGAATGTTGTTATGGGTGGACATGCTACTGAATGAATGAATGAATGTTGTTATGGGTGGACATGCTACTGAATGAATGAATGAATGTTGTTATGGGTGGACATGCTACTGAATGAATGACTGAATGTTGTTATGGGTGGACATGCTACTGAATGAATGAATGAATGTTGTTATGGGTGGACATGCTACTGAATGAATGACTGAATGTTGTTATGGGTGGACATGCTACTGAATGAATGACTGAATGTTGTTATGGGTGGACATGCTACTGAATGAATGACTGAATGTTGTTATGGGTGGACATGCTACTGAATGAATGAATGAATGTTGTTATGGGTGGACATGCTACTGAATGAATGACTGAATGTTGTTATGCGTGGACATGCTACTGAATGAATGACTGAATGTTGTTATGGGTGGACATGCTACTGAATGAATGAATGAATGTTGTTATGTGTGGACATGCTACTGAATGAATGACTGAATGTTGTTATGGGTGGACATGCTACTGAATGAATGACTGAATGTTGTTATGGGTGGACATGCTACTGAATGAATGAATGAATGTTGTTATGTGTGGACATGCTACTGAATGAATGACTGAATGTTGTTATGGGTGGACATGCTACTGAATGAATGAATGAATGTTGTTATGGGTGGACATGCTACTGAATTAATGAATGAATGTTGTTATGTGTGGACATGCTACTGAATGAATGACTGAATGTTGTTATGAGTGGACGTGCTACTGAATGAATGAATGACTGAATGTTGTTATGAGTGGACATGCTACTGAATGAATGAATGACTGAATGTTGTTATGGGTGGACATGCTACTGAATGAATGAATGAATGTTGTTATGGGTGGACATACTACTGAATGAATGAATGAATGTTGTTATGTGTGGACATGCTACTGAATGAATGAATGACTGAATGTTGTTATAAGTGGACATGCTACTGAATGAATGAATGACTGAATGTTGTTATGGGTGGACATGCTACTGAATGAATGAATGAATGTTGTTATGGGTGGACATACTACTTAATGAATGAATGAATGTTGTTATGGGTGGACATACTACTGAA
Source organism: Cepaea hortensis (assembly GCA_963921405.1). Lineage (NCBI taxonomy): Eukaryota > Metazoa > Mollusca > Gastropoda > Stylommatophora > Helicidae > Cepaea > Cepaea hortensis. The sequence goes on along the minus strand of OY992893.1, from coordinate 51,724,723 downwards.
TGAATGAATGACTGAATGTTGTTATGGGTGGACATACTACTGAATGAATAAATGAATGTTGTTATGGGTGGACATACTACTGAATGAATGAATGACTGAATGTTGTTATGGGTGGACATACTACTGAATGAATGAATGACTGAATGTTGTTATGGGTGGACATACTACTGAATGAATGAATGAATGAATGTTGTTATGGGTGGACATACTACTGAATGAATGAATGAATGTTGTTATGGGTGGACATACTACTGAATGAATGAATGTTGTTATGAGTGGACATACTACTGAATGAATGAATGAATGTTGTTATGGGTGGACATACTACTGAATGAATGAATGAATGAATGAATGTTGTTATGGGTGGACATACTACTGAATGAATGAATGAATGAATGAATGTTGTTATGGGTGGACATACTACTGAATGAATGAATGAATGAATGAATGTTGTTATGGGTGGACATACTACTGAATGAATGAATGAATGAATGTTGTTATGGGTGGACATACTACTGCATGAATGACTGAATGTTGTTATGGGTGGACATACTACTGAATGAATGAATGAATGAATGTTGTTATGGGTGGACATACTACTGAATGAATGAATGAATGTTGTTATGGGTGGACATACTACTGAATGAATGAATGAATGAATGTTTTTATGGGTGGACATACTACTGAATGAATGAATGACTGAATGTTGTTATGGGGGGACATACTACTGAATGAATGAATGAATGTTGTTATGGGTGGACATACTACTGAATGAATGAATGACTGAATGTTCTTATGGGTGGACATACTACTGAATGAATGAATGACTGAATGTTGTTATGGGTGGACATACTACTGAATGAATGAATGAATGAATGTTGTTATGGGTGGACATACTACTGAATGAATGAATGACTGAATGTTGTTATGGGTGGACATACTACTGAATGAATGAATGACTGAATGTTGTTATGGGTGGACATACTACTGAATGAATGAATGAATGAATGTTGTTATGGGTGGACATACTACTGAATGAATGAATGAATGAATGTTGTTATGGGTGGACATACTACTGAATGAATGAATTACTGAATGTTGTTATGGGTGGACATACTACTGAATGAATGAATGAATGAATGTTGTTATGAGTGGACATACTACTGAATGAATGAATGAATGACTGAATGTTGTTATGGGTGGACATACTACTGAATGAATGAATGAATGAATGTTGTTATGGGTGGACATACTACTGAATGAATGAATTACTGAATGTTGTTATGGGTGGACATACTACTGAATGAATGAATGAATGAATGTTGTTATGGGTGGACATACTACTGAATGAATGAATGAATGAATGTTGTTATAAGTGGACATACTACTGAATGAATGAATGAATGAATGAATGTTGTTATGGGTGGACATACTACTGAATGAATGAATGAATGAATGAATGTTGTTATGGGTGGACATACTACTGAATGAATGAATGAATGAATGAATGAATGTTGTTATGGGTGGACATACTACTGAATGAATGAATGAATGAATGAATGAATGAATGAATGAATGTTGTTATGGGTGGACATACTACTGAATGAATGAATGAATGAATGTTGTTATGAGTGGACATACTACTGAATGAATGAATGAATGAATGAATGTTGTTATGGGTGGACATACTACTGAATGAATGAATGAATGAATGAATGTTGTTATGGGTGGACATACTACTGAATGAATGAATGAATGAATGAATGTTGTTATGGGTGGACATACTACTGAATGAATGAATGACTGAATGTTGTTATGGGTGGACATACTACTGAATGAATGAATGAATGAATGTTGTTATGGGTGGACATACTACTGAATGAATGAATGAATGTTGTTATGGGTGGACATACTACTGAATGAATGAATGAATGAATGTTGTTATGGGTGGACATACTACTGAATGAATGAATGACTGAATGTTGTTATGTGTGGGCATGCTACTGAATGAATGACTGAATGTTGTTATGTGTGGACATGCTACTGAATGAATGAATGAATGTTGTTATGTGTGGACATGCTACTGAAAGAATGACTGAATGTTGTTATGTGTGGACATGCTACTGAATGAATGACTGAATGTTGTTATGTGTGGACTTGCTACTGAATGAATGACTGAATGTTGTTATGTGTGGACATGCTACTGAATGAATGACTGAATGTTGTTATGTGTGGACATGCTACTGAATGAATGACTGAATGTTGTTATGTGTGGACATGCTACTGAATGAATGACTGAATGTTGTTATGGGTGGACATGCTACTGAATGAATGACTGAATGTTGTTATGTGTGGACATGCTAATGAATGAATGACTGAATGTTGTTATGTGTGGACATGCTACTGAATGAATGACTGAATGTTGTTATGTGTGGACATGCTACTGAATGAATGACTAAATGTTGTTATGTGTGGACATGCTACTGAATGAATGACTGAATGTTGTTATGGGTGGACATGCTACTGAATGAATGACTGAATGTTGTTATGTGTGGACATGCTACTGAATGAATGACTGAATGTTGTTATGTGTGGACATGCTACTGAATGAATGACTGAATGTTGTTATGGATGGACATACTACTGAATGAATGAATGACTGAATGTTGTTATGGGTGGACATGCTACTGAATGAATGAATGAATGAATGTTGTTATGGGTGGACATGCTAGTGAATGAATGAATGAATGTTGTTATGGGTGGACATGCTACTGAATGAATGACTGAATGTTGTTATGGGTGGACATGCTACTGAATGAATGAATGACTGAATGTTGTTATGGGTGGACATGCTACTGAATGAATGAATGAATGTTGTTATGGGTGGACATGCTACTGAATGAATGAATGAAAGAATGTTGTTATGGGTGGACATGCTACTGAATGAATGAATGAATGTTGTTATGGGTGGACATGCTACTGATTGAATGAATGAATGTTGTTATGGGTGGACATGCTACTGAATGAATGACTGAATGTTGTTATGGGTGGACATGCTACTGAATGAATGAATGAATGTTGTTATGGGTGGACATGCTACTGAATGAATGACTGAATGTTGTTATGGGTGGACATGCTACTGAATGAATGACTGAATGTTGTTATGGGTGGACATGCTACTGAATGAATGAATGAATGTTGTTATGGGTGGACATGCTACTGAATGAATGACTGAATGTTGTTATGGGTGGACATGCTACTGAATGAATGAATGAATGTTGTTATGGGTGGACATGCTACTGAATGAATGACTGAATGTTGTTATGCGTGGACATGCTACTGAATGAATGACTGAATGTTGTTATGGGTGGACATGCTACTGAATGAATGAATGAATGTTGTTATGTGTGGACATGCTACTGAATGAATGACTGAATGTTGTTATGGGTGGACATGCTACTGAATGAATGACTGAATGTTGTTATGGGTGGACATGCTACTGAATGAATGAATGAATGTTGTTATGTGTGGACATGCTACTGAATGAATGACTGAATGTTGTTATGGGTGGACATGCTACTGAATGAATGAATGAATGTTGTTATGGGTGGACATGCTACTGAATTAATGAATGAATGTTGTTATGTGTGGACATGCTACTGAATGAATGACTGAATGTTGTTATGAGTGGACATGCTACTGAATGAATGAATGACTGAATGTTGTTATGAGTGGACATTCTACTGAATGAATGAATGACTGAATGTTGTTATGGGTGGACATGCTACTGAATGAATGAATGAATGTTGTTATGGGTGGACATACTACTGAATGAATGAATGAATGTTGTTATGTGTGGACATGCTACTGAATGAATGAATGACTGAATGTTGTTATAAGTGGACATGCTACTGAATGAATGAATGACTGAATGTTGTTATGGGTGGACATGCTACTGAATGAATGAATGAATGTTGTTATGGGTGGACATACTACTGAATGAATGAATGAATGTTGTTATGGGTGGACATACTACTGAATGAATGAATGACTGAATGTTGTTATGGGTGGACATACTACTGAATGAATGAATGAATGTTGTTATGGGTGGACATACTACTGAATGAATGAATGACTGAATGTTGTTATGGGTGGACATACTACTGAATGAATGAATGACTGAATGTTGTTATGGGTGGACATACTACTGAATGAATGAATGAATGAATGTTGTTATGGGTGGACATACTACTGAATGAATGAATGAATGTTGTTATGGGTGGACATACTACTGAATGAATGAATGAATGAATGTTGTTATGGGTGGACATACTACTGAATGAATGAATGACTGAATGTTGTTATGGGTAGACATACTACTGAATGAATGAATGAATGTTGTTATGGGTGGACATACTACTGAATGAATGAATGACTGAATGTTGTTATGGGTGGACATACTAATGAATGAATGAATGACTGAATGTTGTTATGGGTGGACATACTACTGAATGAATGTATGAATGAATGTTGTTATGGGTGGACATACTACTGAATGAATGACTGAATGTTGTTATGGGTGGACATACTACTGAATGAATGAATGAATGAATGTTGTTATGGGTGGACATACTACTGAATGAATGAATGAATGTTGTTATGGGTGGACATACTACTGAATGAATGAATGAATGAATGTTTTTATGGGTGGACATACTACTGAATGAATGAATGACTGAATGTTGTTATGGGGGGACATACTACTGAATGAATGAATGAATGTTGTTATGGGTGGACATACTACTGAATGAATGAATGACTAAATGTTCTTATGGGTGGACATACTACTGAATGAATGAATGACTGAATGTTGTTATGGGTGGACATACTACTGAATGAATGAATGAATGAATGTTGTTATGGGTGGACATACTACTGAATGAATGAATGACTGAATGTTGTTATGGGTGGACATACTACTGAATGAATGAATGACTGAATGTTGTTATGGGTGGACATACTACTGAATGAATGAATGAATGAATGTTGTTATGGGTGGACATACTACTGAATGAATGAATGAATGAATGTTGTTATGGGTGGACATACTACTGAATGAATGAATTACTGAATGTTGTTATGGGTGGACATACTACTGAATGAATGAATGAATGAATGTTGTTATGAGTGGACATACTACTGAATGAATGAATGAATGAATGAATGTTGTTATGGGTGGACATACTACTGAATGAATGAATGAATGAATGTTGTTATGGGTGGACATACTACTGAATGAATGAATTACTGAATGTTGTTATGGGTGGACATACTACTGAATGAATGAATGAATGAATGTTGTTATGGGTGGACATACTACTGAATGAATGAATGAATGAATGTTGTTATGAGTGGACATACTACTGAATGAATGAATGAATGAATGAATGTTGTTATGGGTGGACATACTACTGAATGAATGAATGAATGAATGAATGTTGTTATGGGTGGACATACTACTGAATGAATGAATGAATGAATGAATGAATGTTGTTATGGGTGGACATACTACTGAATGAATGAATGAATGAATGAATGAATGAATGAATGAATGAATGAATGAATGAATGTTGTTATGGGTGGACATACTACTGAATGAATGAATGAATGAATGTTGTTATGAGTGGACATACTACTGAATGAATGAATGAATGAATGAATGTTGTTATGGGTGGACATACTACTGAATGAATGAATGAATGAATGAATGTTGTTATGGGTGGACATACTACTGAATGAATGAATGAATGAATGAATGTTGTTATGGGTGGACATACTACTGAATGAATGAATGAATGAATGAATGTTGTTATGGGTGGACATACTACTGAATGAATGAATGAATGAATGAATGTTGTTATGGGTGGACATACTACTGAATGAATGAATGAATGAATGAATGAATGAATGTTGTTATGGGTGGACATACTACTGAATGAATGAATGAATGAATGAATGTTGTTATGGGTGGACATACTACTGAATGAATGAATGAATGAATGAATGAATGAATGAATGAATGAATGAATGAATGAATGTTGTTATGGGTGGACATACTACTGAATGAATGAATGAATGAATGAATGTTGTTATGGGTGGACATACTACTGAATGAATGAATGAATGAATGAATGAATGAATGAATGAATGAATGAATGAATGAATGAATGAATGAATGAATGAATGTTGTTATGGGTGGACATACTACTGAATGAATGAATGAATGAATGAATGTTGTTATGGGTGGACATACTACTGAATGAATGAATGAATGAATGAATGAATGAATGAATGAATGAATGAATGAATGAATGAATGAATGAATGAATGTTGTTATGGGTGGACATACTACTGAATGAATGAATGAATGAATGAATGTTGTTATGGGTGGACATACTACTGAATGAATGAATGAATGAATGAATGTTGTTATGGGTGGACATACTACTGAATGAATGAATGAATGAATGAATGAATGAATGAATGAATGAATGAATGAATGAATGAATGTTGTTATGGGTGGACATACTACTGAATGAATGAATGAATGAATGAATGTTGTTATGGGTGGACATACTACTGAATGAATGAATGAATGAATGAATGTTGTTATGGGTGGACATACTACTGAATGAATGAATGAATGAATGAATGTTGTTATGGGTGGACATACTACTGAATGAATGAATGAATGAATGAATGAATGAATGAATGAATGAATGAATGAATGAATGAATGAATGAATGTTGTTATGGGTGGACATACTACTGAATGAATGAATGAATGAATGAATGTTGTTATGGGTGGACATACTACTGAATGAATGAATGAATGAATGAATGTTGTTATGGGTGGACATACTACTGAATGAATGAATGAATGAATGAATGAATGAATGAATGTTGTTATGGGTGGACATACTACTGAATGAATGAATGAATGAATGAATGAATGAATGAATGAATGAATGAATGAATGAATGAATGTTGTTATGGGTGGACATACTACTGAATGAATGAATGAATGAATGAATGTTGTTATGGGTGGACATACTACTGAATGAATGAATGAATGAATGAATGTTGTTATGGGTGGACATACTACTGAATGAATGAATGAATGAATGAATGTTGTTATGGGTGGACATACTACTGAATGAATGAATGAATGAATGAATGTTGTTATGGGTGGACATACTACTGAATGAATGAATGAATGAATGAATGAATGAATGAATGAATGAATGAATGAATGAATGAATGAATGAATGAATGAATGAATGTTGTTATGGGTGGACATACTACTGAATGAATGAATGAATGAATGAATGTTGTTATGGGTGGACATACTACTGAATGAATGAATGAATGAATGAATGTTGTTATGGGTGGACATACTACTGAATGAATGAATGAATGAATGAATGAATGAATGAATGTTGTTATGGGTGGACATACTACTGAATGAATGAATGAATGAATGAATGAATGAATGTTGTTATGGGTGGACATACTACTGAATGAATGAATGAATGAATGAATGAATGAATGTTGTTATGGGTGGACATACTACTGAATGAATGAATGAATGAATGAATGAATGAATGAATGTTGTTATGGGTGGACATACTACTGAATGAATGAATGAATGAATGAATGTTGTTATGGGTGGACATACTACTGAATGAATGAATGAATGAATGAATGAATGAATGTTGTTATGGGTGGACATACTACTGAATGAATGAATGAATGAATGAATGAATGAATGAATGTTGTTATGGGTGGACATACTACTGAATGAATGAATGAATGAATGAATGTTGTTATGGGTGGACATACTACTGAATGAATGAATGAATGAATGAATGAATGAATGAATGTTGTTATGGGTGGACATACTACTGAATGAATGAATGAATGAATGAATGAATGAATGAATGTTGTTATGGGTGGACATACTACTGAATGAATGAATGAATGAATGAATGTTGTTATGGGTGGACATACTACTGAATGAATGAATGAATGAATGAATGAATGAATGAATGAATGTTGTTATGGGTGGACATACTACTGAATGAATGAATGAATGAATGAATGAATGAATGAATGTTGTTATGGGTGGACATACTACTGAATGAATGAATGAATGAATGAATGTTGTTATGGGTGGACATACTACTGAATGAATGAATGAATGAATGAATGAATGAATGTTGTTATGGGTGGACATACTACTGAATGAATGAATGAATGAATGAATGAATGAATGAATGAATGAATGTTGTTATGGGTGGACATACTACTGAATGAATGAATGAATGAATGAATGAATGAATGAATGAATGTTGTTATGGGTGGACATACTACTGAATGAATGAATGAATGAATGAATGAATGAATGAATGAATGTTGTTATGGGTGGACATACTACTGAATGAATGAATGAATGAATGAATGAATGAATGAATGAATGTTGTTATGGGTGGACATACTACTGAATGAATGAATGAATGAATGAATGAATGAATGAATGAATGTTGTTATGGGTGGACATACTACTGAATGAATGAATGAATGAATGAATGAATGAATGAATGAATGTTGTTATGGGTGGACATACTACTGAATGAATGAATGAATGAATGAATGAATGAATGAATGAATGTTGTTATGGGTGGACATACTACTGAATGAATGAATGAATGAATGAATGAATGAATGAATGAATGTTGTTGCGCTCTCTCGCTTTGAACTCAAGCGTAGTCCATACACGCCACTACTAGTAGCACTGGACTGAATGTTGCTTGTGGATTAGCTTTCCCTATTACCAGTGTCCCTCGCCATCTAGCAAACTCACTCCGACTTCAGAGGTACTTGTGATGTACGTGCCCAGGTCAAGGACTAGAAGTTAACATTTTAGTCCAACTGACCAGTGAAGGTGCTGAGCCCCCTACATCAGTATCAGCATACCAGATGTTTATGAACAAGTGCTCTTATCCATTTGGCCATGCTGGCCTCCTTATTATTATTAACACCCCTGTGATTTTGTGTTTTCCCCATGTGTTTCCCCATGTGTTTCTCCATGTGTTTTCCGCATGTGTTTCCCCATGTGTTTTCCTTATGTGTTTCGCCGTGCATTTTCCCCATATATTTCCACCGTGTGTTTCCGCATCTCCGAGCGGTTAACACGTTAATCTTGCGTTCTGGTGCCTATAATATATTATTTATTACAGATTGTCTTGTTTCCTGAACATACTGTAGCCACGTGTAGCCATTTTCCATATGCGTGCTGTTGAAACTAGCACGGAAAATGATATGTGGGAATCAAGGTATATCGATCACACGCAGTTACGTTTCTTTGGCGTCAAAGATTTACCTTGGTTGTCTTAGAAATATAAGACAAGACTAGCAGTGAGCAACTAGAAATATGGCATGGTTCCCGTTGAAACTCATAGATGTAGACCGTTTTGTGATGTTTTCCATTGTTTCATTGTTGATTGTTGATAACGATTTCTGGTTGATGTGTAGCTTTGTAGGAGTGAATATTGTTTTATTGTGTGTGTGTGTGTGTGTTTGCGTATGTGCGTGAGTGTGTATTTGTGTCTGTGTGTGTCTGTGTGTGTGTGTGTGTGTGTGTGTGTGTGTGTGTGTGTGTGTGTGTGTGTGTTTTTGTTTCTGTGTGTGAATTAGCTTCCTTACCCCGGCATCTCTATTGCTCTTCAAACACAAAAACAGCTGAATAAATTATGGAGTGGGGCAGATAGAACTACAAACATTAGATTTTTAAGAGCAATCATCATCCCCATTGCAACATATGCCTGTGAGACCTAGACACTTGCTAAACAAGCTGAACAGCGCATAAATAAATGCCTTTGAATATAAACGTCATAGATGGGTTCTAAGGATATATTGGATACAGAAAAGAACAAATGCATCCATACTTCAAGAGCTGAACGTTGAAGAAGGTTGGCTATTAAAGACGATAAAACAAAGAAAATTTAAATATCTTGGTCATTTGAAACGTCATGAAAGTTTGGAGAGAACAATCATGAAGGCGTATATGCCCGGGAAGAGAGGAGGAGGAAGGTCAAAGAGAAGATTGGTGCAGGATGTGGCAGGTGATCTCCAGATGGGTGTATCTGAAGCGGGACATCTTGCTTGTGATCGAGAGGTTTTCCGGAAGGTTGTTATGGGAGCGAGGTTCTGCAAAGGACATGCTACTGAATGAATGAATGAATGAATGAATGAATGAATGAATGAATGAATGAATGAATGAATGAATGACACTGGCATTAAATTGGACTTACACGTCGACTTCTCGTTCAGAAAGCAATGTCAAACCAAACTACTGAACGTAGAAATTGCCTAGAAACTGGGGTTGATTGCAACGTCTTGCAAAGGTCATACAATATTTAATGTAATATACAGGATGTATTTTTAATGACTGTGGGGTTTCTGAAAATATTGCCGTTCCATATTTTGTATTTACCTTTTATGTTGCATGAGTTTACAGAGGGTAATTACAAAACTTGGAACGGCAATATTATTCAAAACCCCCACAGTCATGAAAAATACACCCTGTATAGTAGCTATACAATGGAGACACATTAGAACATCCGCTCCGACAAGTATGGCCATTACCAGAATTATTGGCCGGTTTAGAGCAGGTCCTATTAGCTGTAAATCGCAGTACAAACGGAGAGGGATGGATTGAACTACAATATCTTTCCCAGTAAGAGGTGCGCATCTTTAATGGAGCTATAAAAGAGGGAAAGGGTTAAAGTTTAAAGGCGGCTAGAATGAATGAACTCGAGCCAGCAGAATACAATAGGCAAATAGAAAGCAAAAGACTCGAAATGGCAAACAGGTTCAAGAGAATCGAAAGGGAGAGGGAAGAGATATTACGCAAACAAGAAAATGAAAACGTCGAATAACCCCTACAGAAAATACACAAAAAGGAGGCAAAAATACCAAATAAAAAGTCCTTTTAAGGACTGCAACCGGTCAAGCCAGACGAACCAGCAGCCTTCACTAACAACAGACACCACCTGAGGAGACGGGCACAAAAGACAGCCGCCACCAACACAACCCCCCCCCCCCCCTCCCTCCCCCATCTGACGTCACAGACACAAAAGCAGATAAAACCAGTCCGTATTAGGACCAACTCGTAAGATCGCATAAGACAAGAATCAGGGTGAATAAACCCACAGAAACCACGGACCTCAACAATAACTGCAGCTGAAAGAAGCAGGTTGAACGAGGCCGGATTTGGAATTTTTGTTTTTAAATCAAGCAAGCAAGTGTAAAGGCAAGGAGATCGACTTCATTGCACCGGGTTTTATCCCTATTAATCGATCCCTTTCTGCATGGTGGCCAGTCGCAAGCGTCGTACAGTGCACGAACTCCGTAGCTCAAGCTATAGCTTCTAGGAATCTCCAAGAATATTGCACTCGTGACCGCGGAATCGAACCCACAAACCTCTGGAAGGCGAGGCAGGCGGCTTAACTATTCACCACGGGGACGCTATTCAAGCTGTGTGCTGTTTCCTGGCATTTAAGAATGTCATCTCCAAAGGAAGTTGCATTGTAATATCTTAATTGTTTATAGATAAACTATAGTTGTTTTATTGTGTATTAAACATGTTCTGTCGTTTGTTTACAAGTGTATGGCATATTCATGCTAGCGTTTATGTTTCTTGCGAAACATAATGTTTTTCCCTAGCATGTGTTGTTCTTTCTTTGTTTTACACAGAAAGACGATCGATTTACACGGTTGAAGATCTTTTTTACACAGAAAAACGATGATTTTAAACAGGTAGACGATTGTTTTACACAGAAAGACGATCGTTTTGCAAAGGAAGACGATCGTTATACACAGGTTGGAGATAATTTTACACACAAAGACGATCGTTCTACACAGAAACACGATTTAAACGGGTAGACGATTGTTTTACACAGAAAAACAAATGTTTGACACAGAAAGACGATTGTTTTACATAGGAATACGATCGTCTTATGGAGGAAGACGAGCGTTGTAAACAGGAAGACCGTCTCCATTTCAAACTAAGTTGACCTGGCAGCACAGGTAAATTTTATCTTAAATCCCCAGCCTCAAAAGGGATTCTAACATACGACAAAGGGTCGCCAGGCATGCGTGCTGGTCACTTGGCTTGCGGGCTTCCTTAGGTATATGGTGCTAACCCATGTTTTGCAGACCAATCGACACTTATGCCGGTCAATATCTCGTCGGTCGCCTTTACTTACCATAAAAAAAGGCTGGGTCCACTTGGATCTCAGATCAATTAAAACAAAAATAAACAAACAAAAAAACAACCCCGTCTCGAAGTGAATTCGAACAAATGACAACCAAGCGTAAGGCAAGGATGCTGGTCATAGAGCCACCGCGGCCACTAATCGATTGAATAAATGAATAAAAATTTAATACACATCAATACGCGCTTACAATCCCTGTATCGCCAAGTTATTCAGGACGCACTGAACCTGGTGGTAAATAGAACACGAATTGTCGGTGTATTACTGGGTATTTAAAAGCTGCATGCTGTAAGCCGAAGAGAGAGTTTTTAGCACTAAGAGGACTAGAAACATCAACAAAGTTCAGGGAGGAGGCGATATCCGAAGATGAATGAGCACTTCCTGAGAAACTTTCAAGTTTAACGTTTGGATTTGTCGTGAAAACTTTACATCATGATCCGCCCTATAACACCGATCGTTATCAAGTGCGATTTTTATCTGCACGATCGTAAATCTCGTAACATTTATGCAAGAATGCATTCTTTCTTTGTTGAGCTGTTGTTGTTAGCGCAGAGGATATGTGAGCGGTCGATGTGTGAACATATGAATTAAATCCTGTTTTTAACACGCAGTCAGCTATTTTTAAATAGTAGTTCCTACGTAGGGTTGAGGTGATGATTGTTGAGAATACCTTTCACGGTGGAAAAAAAAAACGTTGACGTATTAACAGCTTCATGTATTACTAGACAAATCATCAAAACCATAAGAAAACATAAAGTTTAAAATTATAGGACACATCGTCTGAAAAGGTGGTATAGAGATATTAGCAGCGCATAAGAAAATACTAGGAAAACCGCAAAGGAAAGCAGATAGATATGCAGGTCGAAGCTCGGACATTTACGCAAGAAATAATCATAATAGTAGGTATTTCGTTGCTAGGGAAGGACGCTGTTTTCCGAAAGTTCAAGGTCGTTTGGTTCACAGACAACTTCCTGTGGCTGTAAACAGCTGTATACGAAACTAGCCCTGTCTTATTTCAAATTGGATTAATTCGAAACTACGGGACGAAAATCGCGAATGACAACTTTAACGAGTTGTCACATGGTTAATCCTTGATTCTGCATTGTCAGAAGAATTTTAGTGGTCCTCCACGAAGCACAATTCTAATTTTCTCCAAAAGGTAAGAGAGTTTATATTAATAGTGTGTCTATTATCGATATTACATGCATTTAGAGTGCATTTTTGAATTCCGAGCCCATTTTTACATAGAAGTGTCAACTTTCAACAAGATTTACATTGCTGGCCATGGTGGGAAAAAATTTTGTAATGTGTGTGTGCTCGGTCTGGCTATTTTTTGATAAGAAAATGCACAATGGCGGAAATCACAGCATATTTGACCTGTGTGTTTTTTAAATTAATAGAACACAGGCAATTTTGAATGATAAAATTAAACAGAATAACAGTTTACTTTTAAATGCTTTTAATAATTAATTTGGTTGCTTTAATTATTGTTCATCATGCAGTATCAGTATGGTTTAAAATTTTTGAAATTCAAACCCATCCTGGGTCAATGACTGGCATTTTTTTGACTGACTTTGACTGGCTTTCAGTTGCATTTGTCTATTAATTATCTATTTAACAATACTTTAACATGCATTTATGGATTCTTTGTCCAATTTTACACACAACTATGGAGTTTCAACACATTACGTTATACTGGTGTGTGGAAATAAAATTTTTGGTGAGACCAAGGTGGTTACATACTTAAGATTGGCAAAAATTCCTTCGGCAGCTCAGATAGTAGGACCAGTGTCTGTTTCTATGTAAACACTGGAGATTTAGATTTAGAATCAAAACATACAGTTAAACAGAGTAGCAATATATAATAATTTCATTATTTTAATTTCTCCTTAGATTTATCATGGCAAAATCAAAAATAAATCTTGATCATCTGAGAGCACATCTGTCAGTGTTCGAAGCTGAATATCCCATAAAAAAGGGCTACATTGCTCGGCTGTTGATGGTGGATGGACATTTTTCTATGGTGAGTTGAATTTATACCTTTATAGTTTTAATATCTATTTATTATACTGTAAAACAAAGGTTTTTTATTTTTAATACATATTAAAATTAAAAATTTGTTGCGTACCCCTTACGGGACGTTGCATTTTCAGCTGCTGTTGATGTACTAGGCAAGTGTTACGTTCAGTAGTTTGCCATTGCTTTCTGAACGACCGGCCTCTATAGTTCTATACCTTTTTCGAAAAAACCAGCACCACTATGTTTCGAACCCAGGTATACGGCTCACAAACCGCGTTCGCAAGCCCTTAGCCACAGAGACCGTTTCTTTTCTCATCAGATTTAAATTTAATAATTTATAACTTCTTCATGTTATCTATCTTTATAATTTTAAGATCAATTTATTATAATGTGAAACATTTTAAAAATAAATATACCTTTAATTTCTTTTTCTTTTCTCCTCATATTTACAGTTCACAATTAATAATGTATAAATTCTTCATGTTATTTTACAGCATTTTTGTTATTTTTTCAGATTTAGTAATCTTTTTATTTTCTCTTTTCAGGTTCTGGAAGACAGAAGAGATATTGAATGCCAAGACAGGTCAGTCGCCAACAGAGGTAGTATTTCTCTAATTAAGGACATTTTTCTATGGTGAGTTGAATTTATACCTTTATAGTTTTAATATCTATTTATTATACTGTAAAACAAAGGTTTTTTAATACATATTAAAATTAAAAATTTGTTGCGTACCCCTTACGGGACGTTGCATTTTCAGCTGCTGTTGATGTACTAGGCAAGTGTTACGTTCAGTAGTTTGCCATTGCTTTCTGAACGACCGGCCCCTATACCTTTTTCGAAAAAACCAGCACCACTGTGTTTCGAACCTGGGTATACGGCTCACAAACCGCGTTCGCAAGCCCTTAGCCACAGAGACAGTTTCTTTTCTTGTCAGATTTAAATTTAATAATTAATAATTTATAACTTCTTCATGTCATCTTTATAATTTTAAGATCAATTTATTATAATGTAAAACATTTTAAAAATAAATATACCTTTAATTTCTTTTTCTTTTCTCCTCATATTTACAGTTCACAATTAATAATGTATAAATTCTTCATGTTATTTTACAGCATTTTTTTTATTTTTTCAGATTTAGTAATCTTTTTATTTTCTCTTTTCAGGTTCTGGAAGACAGAAGATTGTTGATTCACCTGTTGATTCCAGAAACTCTACCACATTATGCATATGTATTATATATGTTATATAATATTAATAAAGATTACTAACTGAAAAGAAAACTCTTTTAGTTTAGTACATTTTCATCTGTTGACACTTATGCAAATTTAGTAATTTTATTTTAAACGAACCTAATAACAACTATTCATCACTGCAATAATTATCGGTGGCCATTTTTAATTGCTAATTAGGTCACCACACATCATACTGACACAGCAAAGAGACCATAAGGTCTGTTGCATTATTCCGCACAATACCAAATTTATCTTGTAATTTTTAAAGCTAAAATTTAGAAAACGTAGGCTAATTTGTGAAATAGTAATTAATTAGCGGCCATTTTTAATTGCTAATTAGGTCACCACACATCATACTGACACAGCAAAGAGACCATAAGGTCTGTAGCATTAATCCGCACAATACCAAATTTATCTTGTAATTTTTAAAGCTAAAATTTAGAAAACGTAAGCTAATTTGTGAAATAGTAATTAATTAGCGGCCATTTTTAATTGCTAATTAGGTCACCACACATCATACTGACACAGCAAAGAGACCATAAGGTCTGTAGCATTATTCCGCACAATACCAAATTTATCTTGTAATTTTTAAAGCTAAAATTTAGAAAACGTAAGCTAATTTGTGAAATAGTAATTAATTAGCGGCCATTTTTAATTGCTAATTAGGTCACCACACATCATACTGACACAGCAAAGAGACCATAAGGTCTGTAGCATTATTCCGCACAATACCAAATTTATCTTGTAATTTTTAAAGCTAAAATTTAGAAAACGTACGCTAATTTGTGAAATAGTAATTAATTAGCGGCCATTTTTAATTGCTAATTAGGTCACCACACATCATACTGACACAGCATAGAGACCATAAGGTCTGTAGCATTATTCCGCACAATACCAAATTTATCTTGTAATTTTTAAAGCTAAAATTTAGAAAACGTAAGCTAATTTGTGAAATAGTAATTAATTAGCGGCCATTTTTAATTGCTAATTAGGTCACCACACATCATACTGACACAGCAAAGAGACCATAAGGTCTGTAGCATTATTCCGCACTATACCAAATTTATCTTGTAATTTTTAAAGCTAAAATTTAGAAAACGTACGCTAATTTGTGAAATAGTAATTAATTAGCAAAATAATTAGCGGCCATTTTTACTTCCTAATTAGGTCACCAGACATCATGTCAAAAAATAAATAACATGACCAGTTAGGCCTTGCAACCCCGATCGCAGTGATGTATGGTTGCTAAGATGTTCGTTTATAAACAAAACAGATAGTCTCAAAAAACACTAAAATTTTGATAATCTGGGCCAGATTTTGACCAGGACGCAAAAAAATCCTCCAGTGAGCACTCTTTTGTGAAAATTTTAGTCCAAAGGTCACGACACTCAAATTTACATAACTAAGCTTAGAATTGAGATACATAACTCATTGAGGTACCGTTAGATTTGGTTTTTCAAGGCCTATCTATCTGTGGTTCTCCCAATAGTAAATGATCAATTTGAAAATCATGATCAGAAAGCCTAATAATAGGTAACATGAACTTAAAATATCCGATAATTGAGAAGCTAAGAGAGCCATGATCGCAAATGACAGCTACAGATCAAGTGTCTGAATAAGATCCCCCGTTGCTTATTGAAAGGTAATAGTTTACCCAAGGGTACAACATTCAGTGTGGAGGTCAAACAAAATAAAATAGCACGAGGTATTGCAGCTTTAACACAGATGCAGGCGATTTAGCAAAATACCGCCTTGTGTTGGTATTTTACGAAATGGTATGGGTGTAGGTCGTTAAGAAAGCAATGGCAAACTAATGTACGTAAGCTTGCCGAGAGATCACAACGGCAAAAAATGCTGGTGTTGACTGCGACTATCCTGTAAAGCAGAGGTTCCCAAACCACGGTCCGCGGGCCACTTGTGGCCCGCCAGCTGTCAGAAAGTGGCACGTGAGGTATCGAGCAGTCATTTTCCGCAATGATCGTTATAAAAGACAAGCAACGTTCCAGACTCACCGACAGTAATCTAGCTTCGCTTATGACTTTGGGCACGATAGATTTGTGCCCAGACATTGATAAACAAGCATCTGAACTTATATAACTGGTTATAAAGAACAGTTACAATTGTAAATTAATTACGTTAATAGCGATTTTCGAAACTGATTTAAAATTTAAGTTAAGAAAGGTAAGAATGATATTGCACGACTTTTATAATTTTATAACTCTGTGGCCCGCTTAATTACCGAAAATAGTAGATATGGATCTCTGCTTGAAAAGTTTGGGAACTATTGCTGTAAAGTATATGCAAGTAACTTGAACTCTAATGCAGCCTGACAGAGCACAACTACGGGAAACCCCGGACGTTGCAGAGACTAGCATGGCCGAATGGGTACGAATGCTCGTTCTTAAACATCCGGCGTCCTGGTGTTGAATTATGGGGCACAACCTCTACACCGTTCTGTTGGACTTACATGTAGACGTCTTAACCTTGACTTGGGGACGTAAATTACAACTACTTCTTCTACCAACTGAGTGGGTTCGCCTAATGGCGAGGGACACTAGTAATAGGGAAAGCTAATCCACACGCACAATTCAGTCCAGTGCTACTAGAAGAAGCATGTATGGACTTCGCTTGAGTTCAAAGCGAGAAAGAGCACACACACACACACACACACACACACACACACACACACACACACACACACACACACACACACACACACACACACACACACAAATCATTATAAAAAAACATGAAGTGTTTGCCATGTGAAAATGGTTTGTCATTTGAGTAACTATTGGCCGGGAATATTGCAACTGTCAGAAATCACATACTGATTACTATTCAGACGTTGCGTTGCATTTCCTGTTAGGTTACTGTTTATGAAGAATCAACACCACATCCCTCAGGACAGGGCACACCCATAGATCTCCGTCTCCCGCAGTAAATGTAAGGCGAAGATGCTGGTCGTTCCAGTGATACATGGATTGTAAATACGACTGATTCGTCTTCGAATGCGTCCATTTGTGCTGGAACCACACATACATTAAAAACGCAAGCATCTTTAAGTGATTTAGTGCCAAAGGATGATTAATCATCTTAAGCGACTTCCTGTATCTGCCATGCGCTTATATACAGAAGTTTTCTCTATGTAACTCTCTTTAATTTGATATATATATATATATATATATATATATATATATATATATATATATATATATATATATATATATATATATATATATATATATATATGTTGTCATCGACACATATTTGTTACCGTACGCTGCCTGCATTCTTCGATGAATGTCCGCTGGTCGACATCCTTCAAATGAAAGAAACTGAATCATCGCTCTTTGAGCTTCTTTTGACGGATTTTGGATCAACCCAGCCATTTTCTCAAAGGGTCAGAAACAGAACCTATGCATCATGGGACGATAAGCACTTGCTCTTTTATTCATTGGTCAGTACTTATCACATGACTATGACATGATCATGTTCAACGTGAGCAATTATGCACGGTGCGGCACGAATGGATTTCAAATGAACGTCCCTTATAGTTTCCTTGAAGCCAACAACTGTGTTTGATCGTTGCTTCCCACTGCAAACATGATATTGACAATATTTCCATGAACGTCTTTGTTAGAGAGATGTCTATATGTTCAGGTACCAATTGACAATATTTCCATGTACGTCATTGTTAGAGATAAGTCTATATGTTCAGGTACCAATTGACAATATTTCCATGTAAGTCTTTGTTAGAGAGATGTGTATATGTTCAGGTACCAATTGACAATATTTCCATGTACATCCTTGTTAGAGAGAAGTATATATGTTCAGGTACCAATTGACATTATTTTCATGTACGTCATTGTTA
The DNA here is from genome assembly GCA_963921405.1 of Cepaea hortensis. Classification (NCBI taxonomy): domain Eukaryota; kingdom Metazoa; phylum Mollusca; class Gastropoda; order Stylommatophora; family Helicidae; genus Cepaea; species Cepaea hortensis. The sequence continues at coordinate 51,705,260 of OY992893.1, read as the reverse complement.
GAGGGAAGTGTATATAAAGTCATGTACCAACTGACAATATTTCCATGTAAGTCTTTGTTAGAGAGATGTCTATATGTTCAGGTACCAATTGACATTATTTCCATGTAGGTCATTGTTATAGAGAATTGTATTATGATATTATGCTTTAGTTAAAATGTTACTGACTAGATTTTATTAGATAGTATCTAGCTTTCATATATAGCTTTCATACACAATTTCACATTTTTTTTTTTTTTTTTTTTTTACCGCTTTCATATTATTCTTTAATTAAAGTGTGAATGGCTAGATTTTTATCGACAATATATAGTTTCCATATTATGCTTTTATGAAAGTGTGACTGGTTAGATTTTATTAGATAGTGTCTTGTTCATCGCCTTTTCATTCCTTAGTATTGCGATCTAATGGGCCTAAATCTGTTGCCGTGCTTCCATAATTCCATCATTCGTCTTTCCTCTATCTCCCAGTGATTAGTGAAGAGCGCGCCTCTCTGGGCTCTCCAGTCAAGCGACAACAAACAGATAGGTGAATCAACGTAAATTGGTATTTAAAATCCCCGGATGGGCCTGTCAATCATATTTATTTACGTACGCCATGTCCTGATTTCATTCATTAGACGCGTTCAGACAAATTATAACTAACGGCTGTCTGAGAGAGGCTAATGAAAATAGAACATTATATACAGCTATGAAACAGCGTTCTTTCGTAATATAATGAGAGAAGAGGTATTGGAAAATTTCGTGTCGACTGGAAAGATCAATGGTGGAAGCGGAAAAGGCAGCCCGAGATAAATTATGTTGAATGGACTGACGCGGTAGCATGAAAGAATATTATGAGCAGAGTTTAAACAGGAGATCAAGATAGAAATGTATGGCGATGCATGTCTACACCATTTAGCAGCGCACTTGATAAACTATATGGCATTCAATTATTGCATCCCAGTCTTCCCAGTTCATCCTTCGGTATCTGTTGTACATTTCTTCCATGCCTGTTTCATGTTATTTACTATGTCTCTAATTCTGTTTTCCGCGTTTCTTTTAGTGGTTCTCCGGTTTTACTGGCACTTTATCTGTCTTCCTAAAGACACTGATTTGTTCTACATGCAGAAGCCATCTGTAACAGTTGGGTGGTGCATTCCCGTTTGAGAAACCAGCACTGAGAGACATAGACGCCACTTGTGGCCCCAGGAAATGCTGCCGTTGGTCTACTAATGGCCTCTGACGGAAGTATTACATCTGCTCCTGCAAGTTGTGAGTAAATAATATCAGAAAAAAACGTTTAGAAAATAATATGTTTGAAGACTCTAACCCGCTGTCATATAGGTAGATTAAGGACAGTCAAAGGTTAAGGAAAGAAAACCCGAAAAAAACGTGTGGTGGAGTCGGATGTACCGAGCCAGAGACTTGATGGAACAGTGCAACACAAAGCGCTTCATCATCATCTTTCTCTTTTGTCTTCAAGCGTCGTGGGGAGGAATAGTTGACGTTCCAGCATCTTACGTGTGGCACTGGCTAGTGTCATTCCGTGTGATTGTACAATGTCTTTGATGTCGTCATTTTCTGGGAGGTTAGCTTGGCCGAATGAATAAGATCACTCGTGTTGCCAGGGTAGCGGGTTCAACCCCTACACTGGTCTGTTGGACTTCGGGACGTAAATTACAACTACCTCTGAAGTCGGAGTGGGTTCACCTAATGGTGAGAGACACTGGTAATTGGAAAAGCTAATCCACACACAAAAATCAGTCCAATGCACTTGAAATAGTAGCACGTGTAAAGACTATGTTTAAGTTCATAGCGAGCGAACAAACAAACACATGCATTGTCTTCTCGGGCGGCCTCTTGCTCTCCTATCAGATCTTCTTTGGTATAGCGCCAGTGCTGGTAACTGAAGGTGTTGCATTCTAACTAGATGGTCCAACCATTTGATCTGCTGTCCTTCAAAATATATGTGGTACATGATTTTAATCTCACAGTCTGTCTGAGAACATCATTGTTGGATAGTTAAGCAAAGCGCTTAATGGTACGAATGAAGACGATGCCATTATCCAATGGAAAATACTTCTTATATCTGACGCCATTATCCAATGGAAAATACTTCTTATATCTGACGCCAAAACGATTTGACACAATATTTCTAGACAACACGGGAAGCTATATCAGATTTTCATTGTATGCACTGGCTATAATTTCAGTGTTAATCGTGAGTAGCGTTAACTTAGAAAGAGAAGTAAATGTTATGCAACAATGAATGTGCATAGATACAAAAATACACTCCGGCACAAGGACATACAAGACAATATACGTACCCCTTTATAAAAATGCATATTTGGACTCGGAAACAGCTCAGCACTGGTAAAGCTTTTGTTTTGATGTGTAGTTTTCTATGCCTTTTTTTTTTTTACATGTTTCCGGCTGTCAGGACAGGTGACTTCTGAGGTGCAGTATTATTAATTTGTTCCTCTAGGCCAGGGGTCACCAAACTACGGCCCGCGGGCTGGATCCGGCCCGCGACGTCATTTCATCCGGCTCGCGAATGGTACTCGAACTTGCTTGATATAACGTATGGAACACGAGAGGTTGTTATACAATTTAAATTCAAATATTATGTTTAGAATAATAGGAGACCTTCAGACGTGCGGAGACCTCCTGGTTGCTATGTGTTTTAAATTTACTTGCTTGTGTTCGATGTCTGTGAACTCCAGCGTGAAGTCCTGTATGTCAGACGAAGACATCCTGTTGTCCAACATCGATGTGATGTCATACGGGACTGAGGTATCCGTTGTCCCGTGTCTGGCTTATTGGTGTGAAGACTGGTGGTTCCTCGCCGTGTAGACAGATACTCTCCGACTTCGGAAGATTAAATTTACTATTTTCAATTATAAATTATTGTATCTAGATTTTCTTGTGTATTGTAATTTTTGCTTATTTTGCGCCATCCCAAGTCCTTCCCCGGCTCGTGGTAGCGCCGCCTACGCTCTGGCGTTACCATGGTTTCCATGACAACACACACACACACACACATCTTTCCCTCCCCCAGATGAGTCCGACTGTCAATACAAGTTCGATGTTCCAGAATTATTTACTTCTTTTTGCCAGTCATCCATTTTAAAGGTATCAACAACCAGCTGAAATATGCTGATGTTTACATCGATGTCCTGTAAAGGATATGCGAACAAAACAAACAAACAAGGGTTTCTTTGTTTGACAGTGATAGGTAAGTGAACTACAAGTGTGAATAGAAGCAATAAAGTAGCAACATAGCATACAAATGCCATAAAAGCCTCGCATTATTACAAAAATATTATCCTCCGCTCAGAAGAATTCCCCGGTCAAGATGTTAATCGAGCTGGTGTCTATGCCAGTGTTTTTTAAACTTTTTGCTGAAGCAGATTCTTACGCAAATGTTTACGTAGCTCAAGGTACTCTTTGCAATGATCCGAGTGTCTGTCCTACTTTATGTAATAAACCAGATGGGCAGAAATGTTGCATTTAGGCGATTTCGGTCAGTTTCGGCGGAACCCCTGGCTGCCACTCGCGGAATCCCGGTTGAAGAACTCTGCTTTAGGCTGCTTATTTAGGCCGTCCCTATTTATATATTTTGCGAACCTTATTATGAGATATATTCTTTTACCAAAGGTGCCTATAAACTTTATATGTACCTTTGGTGAACCATAACTTCGTGTCGTCTGCCTTGCTGTGTTTCAATAGGATTTTAATTATGTTTCTAATTCAGTGTTGTTGTTTTTTGTTTTTTTTCATTTTCAGGTCCCGTGTACTTCACCCTTCATTATGGCTACTAAGAATAGAAAAGTGGACGCCAAGTGTCACGTTTTCAATTAAGCACGGGGAGTAAAGTACTTCTTTGTGGAAACAAACGACCAGAAAACCAGTTGCGTAATACGCAGCGAAAGTGTTGCCGTTTTAAAAGAGTACAATCTTCGGCGTCATCACGAAACAAAACATCTATCACCATATTCAAAGTTTTCTGAAAAGTTACGTTCTGAGAAATATGAGTCCATGAAACGTGGTTTAGAAACACAAAGAGATCTCTTCACGAGAAAGTTTGCTGAAAATGAATCTGTCACTTGTACAAGTTACACAATAGTGCATAAGATGGCAGAACGAGGAAAACCGTTTGGTAACTTCATCAAAGAGTGTATGATGGAAGCAGCAAAGGACTTGTGTCCTGAGAAAGCCGATTTGTTTGGAACTATCAGCATTTCAGCAAGTTCAGTTGCGCGAAGAACAGAAGAACTTGGAGAGAACATAGTGCTACAAAAACGCAAGAAAACTAGGAACTTGTTGTGGTATTCTGTGGCGCTGGATGAGACTACTGATTTCTCGAGTACATCACAATTTCTCGTGATCATTCGTGGTGTAACGTTGGACTTTCAGATAACGGAAGAGTTGGCGTGCATGCATCGAACAACAACTGGAAAAGACATTTTCATGGAAGTGCAAAAAGTTTTGCAAGCCTATAACCTTCAGTGGAATCAGCTTCGAGGTGTTACAGATGATGGAGGAAAAAAACATGGCTGGAGTGAGGAAGGGTCTGGTGGGGCAGATCAGGACACAGTTGGAAGATTTGCAAATTTCGGGCGCTCTGTTCATACACTGCATCATACATCAGCAAGTACTCTGTGGGAAGGCTTAGGTAGTTAGTTAGTTAGTTAGTCGCAGTTCCAACTTCACAGCAACGGGTCGTCCCCATTATGCTCCGTTCCTGTGCCAGTGAATATCACACAAAATGCTCCCCACTGCCCAATGTGAAAAGTTTAAAAGACAGGAGTCTCGACAAACAACAGCCTGCCAGAATGTCAACACATAGTCCCCCACAAAACACCCAGTTCATTTCTGATGGAATCGGCAGTCATTTTCCCATCTGGATGTTTCCTAGATGTTCACCCACACAGTCCACTAAATACAGTTCATCGTCGATGGCAGTGGCAGTCAACCAGAAGCCCAGTAGCCACGCATTTCTGCATAAGGCAAAAACCGGTCAACTCTGGGACATAGCCATCTTCCATCGCTCCGAACATGCAGTCACGTTCCAAAATACCTCGGGCAGATTCAAAAGCATTTTAACGAAACTCACAGCTCACAGTGTCGCGCCACGCATTCACTCAGTAGCAGGGCGACGGAACCATCAAGCCTCCTTAGTCGCCTCTTACGACATGCGTGGTAGGCTGCAGTGTTGCTATTCTTTGCTTCCCTTATGGGCCCCGGCAACACACGGGAGTGGACTTAGGTATTTCTTGTATTTATGTGGACTTAGGTATTTCTTGTGTACTGAAACCAGTCGTTTCTGCTGTGAACTTCATTCGGGGACATGCACTCTATCACTGTCAGTTCTAGGCTTTTCTTGAAGAAATTGATTCTGAATTCTGTGACTTGCCTTATCACACATCAGTGAAGTGGCTCAGCTGCGGTAAAATCCTGTTTCGTTTTTACAAGCTCCGTAACAAAATAGATGTTTTCCTCACTTAAAAAGATAAAGCTGCTCCACAGCTGTCATATCTTACCTGGCTGTCAAAGTTATCATTTTTGGTCATCACATCCCATATGGTTGAACTGAATTTGAAACTTCAGGAAAAGGATAACCTCGTCCGTGATCTTTACAGAAATATCAAAGGATTTCGGAGAAAGCTGTCATTGTTTGAAGCACAACTGGAAAGAGAAAACTTTTCTCATTTTCATAGTTTCAAAGAGTTTTGCGCTAAAGATGTCAACCTCTTCAACGAAGATGTCAACCTCAATTTTCCGAATCAGTTCGGTTGTAACCTTGATGATGTGGCAGTTGTACTACAGTTGGAGCGCATTGATTTGCAAGCAAATTACTTGTTGAAAGAGAATCACAGATAAGGAAAACTTGTTGAATTTTACCGCTGCTTACCTGATGTTGAGTTTCCAAAACTGAAGAAATTTTCCGCTGGTATGGCACCAATGTTTGGAACATCTTATGTCTGTGAGCAAACATTTTTTTTAAAACAATTAAGTATGTTAAGTCAACGCATCGAACGAGATTGACTGATGAACATTTGAAAGCAATTCTTTTGATTGGATGCAGCATTTTCAAACCATTTCATTTTGCTCTTATTGCAAACACTTGCAAGTCGCATGGTAGGTAAATTATTGTTGTTGTTGTCTTCCACTTATGCATCAATCCAGTGTGAATCAATACAATTGTAGATTTAACTGTATTACCCTGCTGATTTCCTTTATATATTCATATCTGACTGTTTGCACACCTTTGGCCAGACATTTCTTATTTGGCATTTTTAACAGCTGCATTGGACTCAAAGCCGGCTCCCTGGCCGAAGAGTTAGCAGCTTTCTACGTTAATCCCGAATACTCTCGTGGTTGACGTGAGCGCACGAGAATTAGAAGTGGTTCGAGTCGCGCCAGTGACTTATGAGAGTATGGAGCCGGTCGCTCAGAAAGTCGTGGCGTGCTGATGAGCGTAATCTAGCCTAGGAATCAACATACAGCTGAAAGATGCTGGTGTTGACCGCAATATCCTGAAACAGGATGGAAACGCGGGGGGAAATTGGACTCAAACTTTGTAGAAAAAGAGCACCTTTCACAGGCGAACTGAACTCAACGTGTGTGCCTTCTTGACAACGAAGGCGTTGTGTTTTAATATTATTTTATAATTTTATGTTTTTCTGTAGATCTTTTTGTTGTCCCGTCCCTTATAAGATTTATATAATCGAAACGGCGTTTGGTGTGTCCTAGAATGCTTATTTCTATTTTATTATAATATATTTTTTGGATTGTCTGTTGAGGTTCTGTGATTTATGTTCACCTTTATGGAGCCCGTTGTAAGGTTTGTATACTGTGTCCATGTTTAGTATTCTCCTCTTTTCTCAGGAGCTACACATACCTGTTTGTATTTTTCACTTGTGGCGTTAGACGTCTTGTGGAGGGGTTATTGAAGTCCCAGCACCTGTGAGTAACACCTTTTCTTCAATAATTGTTATAGGATCAAGTAAAGCCCTACTTGTTTGCTGGACCTGTCATAGGTTCCTTCCCTACTTGGTAGACAAATAACTACCAAAGTAAAAATAGTTTCGGAGTATATAGACAGAAAACATAAGATTCCACAGACAGATTGAAGCTAGTTACCAAAAGCAAACTTCGTAACTTATTAGCAGTTACTTGCACTCATACATCTAAAGATTACGATGGCATTTAAATACGAAATATATACGGTATTGATCTTCCAACATTATGTTATCAGTACCAAACTAGGTCCCCGTGACATCCAGTCAGAGAAAACTCTTCACGTGTGGATTAATTGCTCATCGAAGGCTGCTGGAGTTTCCAGAAGAGGCAATACGCGACACATCAGAAATATGACAGGCACAATATATTTTCTCGAGTTCATCGTGAGACAACACGTGTGGCGATTTGGATGAGAATGAAATCCGAACGACTACAGACAAAAACCAGCCAGCAGACAAACTAAATCTGTATACACAGCCAGATGAAGATCAAGAAAATGGCGGATTGACATCCTAAAGATGCACTAAGCAAACACTGATAACATGCAACCAAAGCAACAAATCTGGCCCTGGAAGGCAAACTTAGCGCCACTTACGAATAACGGTAAAGTGGGTGTTGAAAAGGAAGATAATTCACCAGAAGATGGATATGACAGTTCGTGAAGAATGATTAGTAAACTAATATATCTTTCAGAAAATCAAAACAATGTTTTCCCGTAGTGAATTTGAATGCCGGCTTCCTGGCCTAGAGGTTAGCAACTTTTCTCCGTAATCTCGTATACTCTCGTAAGTAACGTGACGACGGTAAGAATCAGCAGTGGTTCGAATCGCGTCGGTAACTTACGAGGTATGTGAGCCGGCCGCTCAGAAAGCAATGGCAAACTACTGAGCGTAATCTTGCCAAGAAATCAACAATCATCTGAAAGATGCTGATGTTGACAGCGATGACCTGTGAAGGATATGCAAATATTGTTTAAAGTGAATTTGAATAACGAATAAACAAACCTACAGATTGTACGATTTATTGCCTGGCATATTGCGATGCACACAATCATTATTATTACTGTAAGTTTTATTACATGACAAAAATAAGATAAGAAGAAGAAGAATTTGTATTGCAATCATTGTTAGTTATTGTATTAAAACTACTATTTTTCCAACTACTACTACTACTACTACTACTACTACTACTACTACTACTACTACTACTACTACTACTACTACTACTACTACTACTACTACTACTACTACTACTACTACTACTACTACTACTACTACTACTACAGTTGCAACTATTACTAATAATACAACTGCTACCTCTATTACTACTACTTCTACTGTTACTTCTATTACTACTACTTCTACTACTGCTGCTGCTGCCACTACCGCTGCGCCACTACTACAACTACTACCTCTACTGCCATCACTGCTCCTACTACTACCTCTACTACTACTTTTTGCAGCAGCTACTATAAACAGTAAATTCCGCTTATCTCCTAACCCCCACCTACAGCTGGCAGGTAATCTATCCCGCGAACCTTGGAAACAAATTTACAACCGTGCAGTTTAATGTTTACAGTTCCCCATTTTAAAAATGATTAGTTCAGCACAGATAAATGCTCTACCTCTGTGGCTCGAACTGATTAGATAAATTAGATCTGCTAGAACAGACATACAAGCCATCAAGTCGATTTATACCCCCTCGGCCGTAGTATTGCGTTGTGTTAGTGTGTGTGCGTGCTTGGGTGAGTGTCGATCTATAATGCAGCTTGTTGATTGCAATATATTTGCTTTTTCTAAAGCTTGACGTTTCCTCCTTTTCTTTGCGTCTGTGTTTAATTCCATTGACACAGAATGACTAGACGCTGGGGAATTGCTGGGGCTATTGTGTAGCTACGAGAAGTAAATTCACGGCTGTTGTATAAATAATAGAATAAATTCACGGTTAATGTATAAATACGAGAAGTAAATTCGAGGCTATTGACTGGCACTAATAAACAACAGAGAAAGGAGGTAAACATCAGAAGTTACACAAATCAACAGAATAAGCATAAGATAATGGAAACTGGAATACTAGAACGTGACCCCCAAGTAATGCCAATGGCTCGTTTTAAGAACAAGTATTCTTCCACGCATGACCGATTCAGCTCATACAAGCTGTCATCTCCACATCATAAATCGGCTGCAGTGAATCTCCAACACGGGCTTTCCCTCTTCATTGAGGTATAGTCTGTCGTGTTTCTAGTCCATTTGTTGTTACCATCTTGCCAAAGTACACAGAAATGTCAGCTGATAGGAACTCTTGCCATCACTGAAATAGCCAAAGCAAATCTAGAAACAAGTCCTGCGAGAATGCCCTGACTTGGTCAAACAGAGAAGGTACAGAATTAAAGCTTCGAGATCTGTGCTAGGTATTCGCATAACAAACGTTGATTGCTGATGAAGGATTGAAATAGCATGATAACTACATTGACATGTATTGATCGGCTCTCGCTGAGCTAGAAAATAGTAGTGATCAGAGGACACACTAGACAATGTAAAGAATTATAGCTACAGTATGACCACTCCGGGGGTCGCACTAGTCGCACTAAATGGCTACATGGCCTCGGCAACGAAACAGTGGTTTCTAGTTGGTCGTTGCCAAGCTACAACTGTTTCATCAGAGAGATGCTGTCATTGTTTGAAGGTGGCAAGTTTGAATTCCGCTATGGTTACACTATAGGTTTCTATTTGTGTATTGTCTAGTGCCCCCTAATCTCTAGTCTTTTTCTCTACTTCACTGAGAAAATGGACAAATGTAACGACAAAACGCACACAGGCATTTAAGATGGAGTTTTATTTAAAGATGATAAGAATCGGCTGGGCTGGAAAATATTAACTGGTCATGCTCTACAAAATATAGCAGAACAAAAAATACTTCATGAAGAAATAGCAATTAAAAACGAAAATGCAAACGTTATAGTCAGCTTCTAAAACACGAAGAAACGCTCAGGAAAGTACTGGAGAACAAACTACAGGGGACAAGACGAAGGGGAACACCGACGACAGTATTTATATAACCACCTTTAGATTGGCCCTGAAGCTTCCAGATCATACAATTTCATAGAAAGTAAAGGACCCTATTTACATGCTTTATGGTGCATTGAAAACAAGGAGCTAGAACCTCATGTTATAGACCAATCGGCAACCGGAGGATGATGTGGCCGGTATCATACCGCCCGATTTTATTTTACCAAATTTTTCTTGGTACCAATTTTTGGCTGGGTCGACCTGTGAGCCCAGATCAATTTCAAAACCCGTCCCGACACGGATTCGAACCCATGTACACTGAAACGGCAAGCAAGCGTCTAGCCAATACTCTACCGCAGCTTCCATTCCATTTCATTGCTGTCCGTTTTGTGTCGCTCTCTTGAATGTCGTGTATGTCAGCATTGATTGATCTGTGCGTGCCTGTTTTATATATGTTGCCCTTAATCTGTCCTTCCCGCTATTTCCAAATACAGGGTGTATTTTTAATGGCTGTGCACTGTTTGAAAATTTTGCCGGTCCACGTTTTGTATTTACCTATTATTTTGCGTGTACTTTACAGAGGGTGTGTCATAGTCTTGCTCGTATCTAGGTAACTAAACTTGGGTTCATACAGGCAACAATAAATCTGTTCGTTATGAGATCGAAGATTTATTGTATTTACATATACAGTATGCGTTGGCGCAGTGGGTAAACAGACCCGCGCTATATTACATCTCCCGAATAGTAAACATCAAACACATAAGTATCATTTATCAGTCTAGCAAACTATCTAGCCTATGTCTATATATCTATTGATATCTATAGAGTCCCTCAAAGGCAGGCCCTGTTGCCTCTCTCAAGTCCATCTGTCCTCTGCCGGTCTCCGCGTGTCCTAACTCGACACGGGCGGTAACTCTGTCCGAGTTCCTCGTGGACCCCGCATTAGGCGGGCCACATCAGTGTCCACGGAATCATGGACTTGGGGACCATCTCTTTCGAGAAGGGTCTAGATTACTCGGGTCCTGCTCGACTCAATGGTTTCCCTTGGGCTGGAATTGCAGCCCTTTACTAAATGTGCAAGTGAGGCGGTGACAGGATCCATCCTCCCCCGTGACATGATTTGTTGTTGGGAATTAGATCCGTTCTAATTCTGTCACCGAATCACATACAGTTGGTGTTTGTAGTTTGGTGGATAGTAACCTGGCAACCTACCTATTAGCACTAAAAACTCATGTATTCTACCATACAACACTTGTCTGATTTGGTGCAGAGATCCCTGTCTCTCGTGTGCTTAAATATGCTTATCAGACCGAAGTTACGTGGCATTTTAGTAGTTGTATTTACAACTTGCCCTTCTCATAGTACCCTAAATGGTACCCAGACAAATAACCCCTATATAATAGAGGGTTAACAAGACCGAAGTCTTGGCTAAATAAGTACACCTTCAAATCTTGATCTGTGTGTGTATTTCTATACACTTTTATTCCCGTATGTTATGTAATGCTAAATATGTAGTTACCTTGTTATTTTATCCCCCTCATACTACAAGTGTCCCTGTTGGCTTGTTAGTGTGCTTTGACTAATAAGTTGATGTTTCTAATAAAGTGACTGTATTTTAACTTGATAGTGTTGAGTTTTAAGGTTTGTGTACTGTGTGTGCTGAATGTGTGGCGTATTTCCAAGCGTCACGAGTTGGGATAACCCCAATCATGAACTACTGCACTGTGTGCAATACATGAACAGGCATTCCAAGTAGTGGTGCTTGGATGTATCCTAACTGCTAAGCTAAGTATATTAACTCACTATTAAACTAAGTACTACACATGTATTCACAAATTAGACAAGTCATACAATTTACATGAAAGACGCAGACAAATTAAAATAAATACGGTTTGCGTACAATTTGTCCGCCAAGTGTATCGTTCTCTCATTTAATCCATTCACCCAGTCATTCACTCATTTTTCATTAAAAATAGTATTTGGTTAAAATATATAATTAAAGTTGAGGTAAGTGTTATTGCCCTTAGAAAAAAATGGGCTAGGCGATATTTGCCCTTTAAGAAAATACGTACTTCTTGTACGATGACTCACAAATGGGTTATAATTTAAATAGAGACAATTGTATAGGACGGTTCTTTAGCTTAGGAATGGTACCGCCTGTAATATTAATGTCGAATATGTACAAATTACAGGTGAATACAATTTATATACACCAATAATGGAAATATAATACATATTTAATCCTAAACTAATTAATTAATTAAATCCAACGATGATGTGCGCGTCGTCCTCCTGTCGCTAGCGTGTTATGCCATGAATGGTAAAGCTAGTATGGCTGTCTCTTGAGTGTCGTAGTCGATGGGGTTCTGTTTCGGCTGTTTGTAAAGTTACGTAGTAACAGCAAGTATGGCATGTTCTTAATGTCCTATATAACGAGTTCTTACAGAATTCGGAGTTAGTTCGTTGGTTGATCTTATTGGTTGACACAAACACAGTTACTGTTTCTTGCTGGAAGTGTTCTAGCGCTTAGGCACTTGATGGTATAGTTCTCAAAGTAACGTATCATGTTCTTGGGTGTCGTAATTCAACTAATCACTGAGAGTACTCTAGCAGGTGTAGAGTTCCACTGTAATATGCAACCGACTAAAAGTATCACAGTTTATAGTATGGCTAATGGTCGATGTGATCAGAGTCATTCTACTGGCGCATTCACCTGCCGTGACAAAAGGTCAGCCACAATGTTGTCGGTGCCTCTGATGTGGCGGATTTCGAAGTCGAAATCTTGAAGTAGAAGACACCATCTTTGTAGCCGATGGTTTTTAGGCGACCCCTGGTTAAGGACTAATAATGGCGAACTGTCAGTGAGGACCACAAAGTGACTCCCTAAGAGGAACTTCGATAATCTCAATATACAAAACACTAGGCTTAAACACTCTAATTCAACTGTGGCATACCGAGTCTCAGCCTTCTTTAGTTTGCGGCTTACATAGAGAATTGGGTGTTTTATGCCATCCATTTCCTGCATCAAGCATCCTCCTATTGCGATAGCGCTCGCATCTGTGGTCAAAATAAAGGGTAAATTTATGTTGGGTAATCGTAAGACTGGTGGATTAGAAAAAATATGTTTCAATTTACACATTGCATCATCTAAGCTGGTACTTTTACAAATTTTTGATGGATGATTTTTAGTTAACATATCAGAAAAAACTGAGGTTAGTTCTGCCCAATGTGGAATAAATTTAGAATAATAGTTGATAAGGCCAAGTAAACTTCTGATCTGTTTCTTGGTGGTAGGCACTTCTAGATTAAGGATCTTAGAAACAATTTTATCATCTGTCAACAATTTGCCTTCAGAAATTCTGTGACCAAGTTTGTTAGAAAAGATAGGTTTATACTCGTCAAGGATAGTCAAAATGTCTTGTCGCTGTTGTTGTGTCAAAGTGTCAGAGATATGTATGTCATTTACACTTCCGTCGTCAGTCATGATTGGTACAGGGATTTCAGTGTTGTCCACGTCTGTCTGATTTACCACAGATGCCACTGTTTGTAAATTGTCTCCAATGTCATTGTCGTCGTCGTTGAGATCAATCGTTGTCAATATGTCTTTGTCGTTTTCGTCGTCGTAAGATTGTGTCGTTAACGATGCTTCGTTTGTCGAGGTGTCATTTCGTTGAGAAATTGTCGTTTCGTCTCCGTCGCCAGTTCGTTGAGTCAGTTCATTTGTCTCATTGTCCTGTCTAACATAATATGGTTTCAACATATTTATATGGGATAATTTCAAGTTTCTATTTAAAGAGAATGCAGTAGGGTTATTCCCCTTGTTGACCATTTTCTGACATATAACACAAGATGTACAAAAGATTTTAATGTGTTTGTCGAACTTTGGCCAATAAAACTGGGTCAGGACAATAGCCCTGGTCACTTCGCATGTCATATGACCTCCAAAAGGGGAGTCATGAGCTATTTTTAGAACTTTGTTTCGATGTGCTTGTGGTAACAGTATTTGCTGTGTCGTGGTCTGGTTTGTTGTGTAAAATCTCGTTAAGATGTTGTTCTGTAGCCTAAATGTCCACGAGGCGTTCTTTGTTAATTTTGGCTTAAGGCCTACTAACTTAAAGTATGGTGCTAGAGTTGTATCTGCTTTTTGTTCATTACCAAAAGTGATGTTAGTTGAGTTTGGCGCTACTAGTTCTAATGATTCCTGTAGTTGGTCGGTGTTGGTTTTGTGGGTTGTCTGTCGTGTTATTGCGTTTGTGTGTTGTGTGTCTTGTTGCACATTTACAGGTTCGGTACTTGGTAGTTTGGTCGCATCCTCAATTCGAGGTTTTAATTCGGTCGTATCGTTTCTTGATTCGACCGCCCCTGCATTGTACACCTCGGTAAATTCTTCCTGAATTACCTCAGTGGTTGTCTCCCTTGGTCTTTTGGCAGTTTGAGACAAGCAAGAATGGTGTTTCTCTTTTGTGTTGCTATTTCTGTGGTGGATACCGTGTTTTTGCTCCCACCTTTTTATTTCTGTTTCAGAGCATGGATGTATGTTGGGTAAATTACCAAGTATAATATCCGCGACGGGATTTTCCAGGATAGCACACAATACTCGCCCCGATATGAACGGTGTTTGAATTTCGACCAAAGCAAGGGGGTATTTCTCTATTGTACCTGAAAATGTGCGACACGTCACATGTTTGTCTGTGTAGTCTTTAGCGTCTATTAATGTCTTCCTCACTCCACAGAGAGTTGAGCCGGAATCACGAATTAACGTGCCCTTTTTGTTGTTAACAAACCCTGTATAAAAAACCAGCTTGCCTGTAGATGATAAGGCAGCGTTAGCTATTTCATTTGCAATTGTCATTATGTGACCACAATGTAGTGTTGTGTCAAGTTGGAACTTCGTACAGGTGTTGCACTTACTGTCTGTTATGGTGTTTATGACGTGTACAGCATTCCCAAGCTCGCTTTCATTGTCGTGTTGATTTTCACATTCATTTAGTGACTGAAGCTCTTCGTCAGACGACGTTTCTACTAATGCCGCATTGGCCTGTTTCAATAACTTTCGGCCTTCACAATCTCTATTATAGTGACCCCAGCTATTGCAGAAATAACATTTAATTGCTCTGTGGTAAGCCATGCGTTTAGCTGTTTGCTTCTCTACCATCTTTTTGAGGTGTTCAGGGTAGGTGGGTGATTTGTCACACATACCGTAACTGTCGTGATGAAAATTGCAATATTGGCACCTTACTACTTTACCGACATTGGATCGTGGTTTAAATCTGCTCTGTGATTGTTTGGAGTATTTGGTGTTCACTACTGCAGCTGCTGTATCATTGTGACTTATATTATGTTGAAAAATGTCTCTATTTGCTGTAAAAAATGCATTTCCTTTCGCCTCGATTTCCTGAATGCTCTTACAATCCATTTGTTTTAAGAACTTGGCAAAAGGTGTGGGGATGGTGCTAACTATTTTATCTATTATAATTAGTTCCTTAAGTTTATCATGGCTATTGTTGGTTTTAGCCGAGTTAATCCATTTTGTGCATATGTCTTGGACTGTACTGACATAATCTATGAAGGTTTGGTTTGGTTGTGGAGATAATTTGGCAAATTGTTGTTGGTAACCTGCAGTGTCTAAAGAAAAATGTTGGAGAATGCGTTGTTTTAGGTACTCATAGTCTTTTCGCATTTCCTGTGGTATTGTTTCTATTACTTTCAGTGGTTCAAGAGCCAAATTTCTCATTAGAATAAATGCCCAATCTGATTTACTGATTTTATGATGAGACATGAGACATTCAAAATTTTCTAAGTAAGCGGAGATGGAATCTCCAGAACAGAAAGCCTTCACGAGACCTTTATATTTATTATATTTTTGTTCCTCTTCTTTGCTTCTTAACTTATTTATTGATATTTCTTTGTTGGACTCCATTTCCATCTGTTTTAGTTTAATCTGTGTCTCGGCATTCAACTGGGCCTGTTTGGCGGTGGCCTCAAGTTCCATCTGTAATTTCTTTTCATCGGCCTCGATTTGCAATTTCTTTTCATCTGCTTGCATTTGCATTTGGAATTTCTTCTCTTCGGCCTCCATTTGAGATTTCTTTTCTTCTCGTTCTATCGCTCTTTCTTCACGGGCAATATTTTCTGCGTGTGTTTTCTGTGCCCATTCTGACAATTTCTCTTCTTTATAACCTAACTTTATTCCTTGCTCAATGCATTTATCTAAGGAAGACATTTTGTGTTTTACTTGTATGTAATGTTTCTAAAGTTAAATCCCTTAGAAAAAATCTTGTGTACTCGAAAATTTTTGTTAACTCCCTTACTTATTAATGTGTAAATCAAAATGCAAGGTTATGTTGGTGAAAAGTTCATGAATATGCAATCAAATCAATATGAACCAACATAATACATTGATGAAACATGAGAAGTACACCTTAGAAGTACAATGAGTATGAGGTGAAACTTAGCTCTGAATTTTGAAGCTCCTCGATGTTATCTTGCACTCTCGTTCCTGTTGGAAAGGTTTCATCGGTTGGACGCGGCACTTGTTGCGGAACAATCTGCTCGTGGAGCGAGAACACATTAGTCACTGTCACAAAAAAAAATGTCAAAATAGTAACATGTCAAAAAAAAATTGTTTACAGAATCAAAATAAAGAGGCGCTGTGGAGGCAATGGTGAGACATTGCCGAGGGACTCAGATTACTTCTATTTTATCGCTAGATAGCTACTAGTTTTATGTAACCTTGTAACGTTAACAATTTCTTTGATTTAAACAAATCAATGTGTTATCAAAAATCAATGTGATATGATTAAATAATTAATTTTACATGGCATTTAATAGGTTTTTAAGAAAACATTCTATGCCAAAACCGGAAAACGAGCCCCCAAAAAGCCTGTCATAGTCTTGCTCGTATCTAGGTAACTAAACTTGGGTTCATACAGGCAACAATAAATCTGTTCGTTATGAGATCGAAGATTTATTGTATTTACATATACAGTATGCGTTGGCGCAGTGGGTAAACAGACCCGCGCTATATTACATCTCCCGAATAGTAAACATCAAACACATAAGTATCATTTATCAGTCTAGCAAACTATCTAGCCTATGTCTATATATCTATTGATATCTATAGAGTCCCTCAAAGGCAGGCCCTGTTGCCTCTCTCAAGTCCATCTGTCCTCTGCCGGTCTCCGCGTGTCCTAACTCGACACGGGCGGTAACTCTGTCCGAGTTCCTCGTGGACCCCGCATTAGGCGGGCCACATCAGTGTCCACGGAATCATGGACTTGGGGACCATCTCTTTCGAGAAGGGTCTAGATTACTCGGGTCCTGCTCGACTCAATGGTTTCCCTTGGGCTGGAATTGCAGCCCTTTACTAAATGTGCAAGTGAGGCGGTGACAGGGTGAATACAAAACATGGACCGGCAATATTGTCAAACACTGCACAGTCGTTAAAAATGCACCCTATATTTGGCATTTTAGACCTTGAGTTCGTTCCGCGTCAGGACGGTTTCCAATTTTTAAGATTGGACTTGGTCTCGCAGGTCAACCCAGATTAAAATCTCCTGGGAAGTTAAAGCGGACGACGTGATACCGATCACTTAAACCACTTAGTGATACCGACCACATCAACCACTGAGTGATACCGATCACATCAACCACTGAGTGCCATTTGGACTATGAATATATAGGTCCATCCCCATGTGCCCAATGACGTGTTAATGGGACCTATACATGTTTTACTCGGTACACTTTTTCCAGACACTGAAGTCCTAGAAAGAGCGTCCATGCCCAGTATCCACACTATACTGATGAAGAATCAGATTCGCTGGGCTGGTCACTTGACTCGCATGCCAGATCACAGGCTCCCTAAACGAATTTTTTACAGCGAACTGTGTTGTGGTAAACGCTCCCAAGGTGGCCAGAGGAAACGCTTTAAAGACACTCTGAAAATCTCACTGAATGCTTTTGGAATTCATCATGACACCTGGGAGGCTGCAGCCAGAGACCGAAATTCGTGTCGTGCATCATTACGCATAGGTGCAGTCATATGTGAGGCAACCAGGACTGCAAGAGCTGTGAAGAAAAGGCAGGACAGAAAAACCACTGTAGGAAATCCTCCTCCAGAAACGTCAAGCATTCTTTGCCCACATTGTCAAAGAACATTTCGAGCCAAAATAGGCGTTATCAGCCATCTTAGAACCCACGGCTCCATACCTTCAACCCCACTGGATGAAATGAATGGTCATCATCATTCTTGATGGACAAACAACAACATGTTTTACTCTCATTATTCTTTTTCATGTTTGAATAGGACACGGGAGTCTTTGCTTTTTTATTACAAGTATTTTAAGAAGTTTTCTTTGTTATGTGATGTGTTCCGGGACTATTTCGTTTTGACAATACTATTTCCTAAACCATCATATTTTAAATGTTGAAATATGTGTGTTTTTCAAGACTTTTCATGGTTAGGATGTCTTCCTTGTAATGTTATATTTTCCAGAACTGTTTCATGTATACAGTAAGGTGTCTTAAATACTTCCCATTTATAATTTGAAACATCTGTGTGTTTCAATGCTTATATTGTTCAAAATTGACCAAGCTTCGATTCACTTCATATTTGTTCTTCATATTTGAATACTGATTGTGTTGAAAGTACAAACAACTCAAAAGATTTAATTTCATTGGCTGAAAACATTTCTATTGCCGGTTGAAATGCGTGAAGTCCCCGCGCATTGCTTCTCCCCGAGGCAAACTGAATTTTTAAGACGATCTTGGAGGAGATCTATACTTTCGCTAGTTTATCAATGCTTTGCGTATACATGCATGTATGTGAATGCCTGTGTTGTGTGGAGTTAATTATAATCTCCTGCTTGTAATACGCTTATTCCGTTCGTCAAGCTGTTGTTTACATCAATATGCACATCATTTCATCATTTGAGCTGCGTTGTATTGTTTCGTCTTGCCTGTGGCTCGGTAAATCTAACTTCGACAAGCATTTGCTCGGGTTTGTTTTCCCTAGCCTATGACTTCCCATCAGTCTACCAACAAGGCTTCGGGTGTTGATATCCCTTCGTCTGCTTCCAATCTCTCCATGTTTCGGACATGAAATACCCAAGGAGTAGCTGCGCTGCCATCGGCAAACCTCTTGGTGTCACTGGAACAAGCAATCGCCTCTACCACCTCAAGGTGGATACACAATAGAGGGGTATCAATCCATACAACACAGCATTGTTGTGTTTGATAGAAGATGCTCACGAAGATTATCCTCGTCTGAGTTGCCCATTCGTTGTATATAAGTATGCCAGTTTTGCGATTTGTTTTTATTTATTTTTTTGGGGTCATCTACCGTGATCTATAAACTGCCATTTCTTCTGTTATCACTTAGCCAGTATTTACATCAATTTGCGATCGCGTCTCTATGGAAGCGAGCGCGCTCGCTTGTTAGCGTCGCTGTTTATCTTGGTTTTTGATAAGGAACTATTCTTGTCAGTTTGCCCATATATTAAATTCAGGTTTTTATCGGTTAAAAACAAAAAAAAAACATGCTGACGTGTTCAACAGCACCCACTTTGAATAAACAGTTTATTATTATTTGTTACGTGGTGAGAGAAAGCACAATTACCACATTGGTTTTAAATTCTACATTTTTAAGCTTCTGTCAGCTCAAATCATCGAGGTCAGAATAACATTTCAGGTGGTGTAGAAAGGTGAAAGTGAAACATTAGCCGATGTCTGATTTTGAACGCAGTTTTAGATTACGTAAAACCTATTCTTCTTCCTCGTTCTTTTTTTTTTTTTTTCTCCTCTTCCTCATACCTCAGTGAAGTATTGTGATAAATTATTCAACTTTTTTTATAATGTCATTGATTTTGGTTTCCGGTGTCTCTGTGCATACGGATTGTCTGTTTGCCTGTTTGTCTGTCAGTCCGTCCGTGCCTTCGACCACATACGCGCACACAGGAACGAATGTGCGTAATTACAGTGTACCTATGTATGTATGTATTTGTGTGTGTGAAAGTGCGTTTGTGTCGATTATGTGTGTTTGGGAAGGGCTTTGTGTGTGTGTCTTGCTGTATGTATGAATGAGGATATATGGGCATGAGTGAGACAGAGGAGAGAGAGAGAGAGAGAGAGAGAGAGAGAGAGAGAGAGAGAGAGAGAGAGAGAGAGAGAGAGAGAGAGAGAGAGAGAGAGAGAGAGAGAGAGAGAAAATGTATATGTGTATGTATAAATTAGTGTCCTAAACCTGCGACTGGCCTAGCAAGCCGGCAGGGGATCTTCATACTGCTCGTAGAAAAACTAAGAAGTATAAACGGACTGACCCAAACGGCTATCGACCCGGCAATGTTAACGGACTACGAGATAGATCAGCGATTCAAAAAATAGGCACAATGAACGTCTGTGGTTTCAATAGTAAAGAAGAAGAGCTTATAGAAACAATGGAGAAGAGGAATATTGGTCTGATGGGAATAGCGGACACCAGAACAAAAGGGAAAGGATGCAAGGAGCTCCACCGCAGTTACACGTTTGTTTACTCTGGAGTAGAACAGCAAGAAAGGGCAAGACACGGTGTGGGAATGGTCATCGAACCACAGCTAGCAAGAGCAATACTAGAAATAAAATATATATCAGAAAGAATCATAACAGTGAGAATAAAAGAACAAACAATCACAACATATGTACAGATATACGCACCATGTAATGCAAACAATAATGAGCAAGAATGTGAGGACTTCTACGAAGACATACATGATGTGCTAAATAAAATAGATAAGCAGGACAACATCATAGTTATGGGAGACTTCAATGCAAGACTAGGACATAACAGAGGGGGCATAGAAAAACACCTGTGAGCATTTGGAGATCAGCAAAATGAAAGGAATGATAACGGAAGTAGACTGATAGAGCTTTGCAGCCAACACGATCTCTATATAACAAACACATTCTATAAACATAAAGATTCGCAAGTATACACCTGGTATAAATGGAACAATCTAGATACTAAAAGCCAAATTGATTTTATATTAACAAGAAATAACAGAAAGAGAAATATATTAGATGCAAGAGCAGTGCCCAATTTCAGTATAAACACAGATCATAAAGCAGTCGTTGCCACAATAAGAACCATTAGAAGAAGAAAACAAAAAGCAGGAAAATACATGCCATGCGAATCAGTAAACTTAAAAAACCTTAAAGACGAGGCAGTAAGGGAAAATTATGAGAAAGAACTAACTGAACTCTTTGTAAAATTACCTACGGAAAGAAAAACAGTGGAAGAAGAATGGGAGACGTTCAAATCAAGCGTTTTAAATACTGCAAAAATAACATGCGGAACCACGAAAAAATGCAAAACACGGATAAAGAAAATAACAAGTTGGTGGAACGCAGAAGTAAAGAAAGCGGTAAAAGAAAAAAAGGAAAAATATAAAAAGTGGTTGAAGAGCAAACAGGAATGTGATCTCATAGAACACAGAATATCGAGAAGACATGTGAGTAGAATAGTAAAGAGGGAAAAACAGAAAGACTGGGAAGAGTATGGAGAAACCCTAAATAAAAACTACAAGGAGGCAACCAGAAACTTCTACAAAAAGATAAGTGCAATGCGAACCAGAGGAGTACCCTTTGACCCAACTGAAATAATTAACAGCGAAAATGGAGAACCAATAAGTGAACAAAAACACATCCTAATAAGATGGAAGCAGTATTTCGAACAACTTCTCAACATCCCATCAGATGTCACAGGAATTCAAGAGACCTACACAGATGTCACCGAGGAACTAGAACCAGACATACTAAAAGAAGAAATTATAGAAGCCATCAGATTAGCCCCATTGAACAAATCACCAGGACAGGATGAAATACCAAATGAACTAATTAAAGCAGCAAGGGAAGTAGGAACAGCTTGGCTACATAGACTATTCAACCATGTTTGGGTAGAACAACAGACACCACGAGACTGGGGAAACGCCATAATTATCCCAATTTGGAAAAACAAAGGCAGCAAAAGAGATTGCACACAATACAGAGGCATTTCACTGTTGAGTCATACTGGGAAAATATTTTGCAAAATTCTTGAAAAAAGATTACGAACTACTTTAGAACCCCAGCTAAGCGAAACGCAGCTTGGATTTAGGAAAAACAAAGGATGCACAGACGCCATTTTTGCTCTTAGACAACTTATAGAAAAATCAATTGAATTCAATGAAACACTCTACTTAGCCTTTGTTGACCAAGAAAAGGCATTTGATAGGGTAGATAGAAACAAGCTGTGGGAAATCCTTAAACAATATGGAGTGAGTACACATCTAACAAACCTATGTAGAAGTTTATACGACAACAGTGAATGCATAGTGAGAGCAACTGGAGGACACTCAGATCCCTTCACCATAAGATCTGGAGTACGACAAGGTTGTGTCCTGTCCCCTCTCTTGTTCATAACATATATAGACAACATATGTAAAGAAACCAGCCAAGCAGAGACAGCAAGAATACCGCATGACGAGAACACAGAAGAAGAACCATCTGCAAATCTAACCATTAGAGAACTCCTGTTTGCGGACGACCAAGCACTAATAGCAAAATCAGAAGCTGAATTACAAGACCACATGAATAGTCTAAACGAAATGTGTAGGGAACATAACATGAAAATTAGCACAAGCAAAACAGAGGTAATGACTATAACTAAAGAAGAACAAACAGCAACAATTCACCTAAACGAACATCCCTTGAAACAAGTAAAGAGCTTCAAGTACCTAGGAAGTATAATATCATCAAATGGCAGATCAGAAGACGAGATCGAAAATAGGTGCAATAAGGCAAATCAACTCATTGGACAAATGGCACCAATACTAAAGAACAAACATGTATCAATAACTACTAAGAAAGCACTTTACAACACAATCTTCCTACCAACTCTGTGCTACCAATGCCAAACCTGGACAATGACAGAAAAAGAGAAAAGAAAAATCACAACAACAGAAATGAGGTTCCTGAGAAGAATACTCAACGTATCAAGAAGAGATAAGATCAGAAATGAAGAAATCAGGACTAAAGTGGGGGTTAAAGCTGCTCTAGATTTTATTAGAAAGCAGCAAGTCAAATGGTTTGGCCATGCAAGTAGGCTACCAGTCAACAGCATGCCACAACAGGCAATGACGTACAGACCAGATGGAAACAGAGGAAGAGGCCGACCACGTAAACGCTGGACGGAGGGAATAACAGAATCCATGGGAATGTCGATATACGAAGCCCATAACCGGGCACTCTCACGAAGTTTATACTTCACCTCGACACCGCAAGGTACAAGAGGAACATGATGAGATGAGATGTATGTATAAATAAACTTTTGTTAGTGAGTTTGTGTTTGTGAGTGAGTATATGTGTATGCGAAGGGGTTTGTATTTGTGTATTATCGAGTGGATGTATAACTGTGAGAGTTTTTGTAAATGATGTAATTACGTATGCAGATATATATGTATGTCTTTATGCATGTGCGTGTGTACGAGTGTCTGCCTGCCTGCCCATCTCATATATATGTCTGCGTGCGTGCGTGCGTATATATTTTTTTCGCATATCCTTTACAGGACATCGCTGTTAACACCAGCATTTTACAACTGTCGTTGATTTCTTGGCAAGATTACGCTCAGTAGTTTGCCATTGCTTTCTGAGCGGCCGGTTCACTTATCCCGTAAGTTACCAACGCAGCGAAAACCGAATCCAATTCTCGCGCGCTGCGTTACCCTACGTGGATAAACGATAAACGGGATTACAGAGAAAGTCGTTTAACTTCTAGGTCAGGGAGCCCGGCATATATATATATATATATATATATATATATATATATATATATATATATATATATATATAAGAGACATACTTCATTCTTTGGTTATGTGGTGAGAACATCATCGCATTGTCAAACATTGTGACAACTGAAAGCACCAGAGAGAAAAGAGGCAGAGGCAGACTGGGAGAAATAAGGTTGGGTAGATTGAGATGATGGCATAGAGGAATATCATCAGTAGAGTTGATTCACAACACCAGGGGCCGAGGTCTGTGGAGAAAAATGAACGCCTACGCGTGTGCGCGTGTGTGTGTATGCGTGCGCATGCGCGCGTGTGTGTATGCGTGCGCATGCGCGCGTGTGTGTATGTATGGTGTGTGTGTGTGGTGTGTGTGTGTGTGCGTGCGCGCGTGCGTGCGTGCGTGCGTGCGTGCGTGTGTGTGTGTGGTGGGGGGGGGGGGGGCATGCAAGTGCCAGTGTGAAAACAATGACATCAGTTGTGATATTTGTTGTGATGCGCTGTTTAACTATAAATGCCGTGAGCACAGAAATATTAATTATGTGAACTTCCTGCGAAAACAATGAGACACACTCAGCACAGACAGGGTGTGCATGCCTTACAACGGACTCCATAATGTTGGACATAAATCATGTGTGTTCAACACACAAAGTAGTCGATTGTTAAAGTTTGCTGAAGCTATAATAATCAACCTTCGTAAGCCGTCCTTGTGCAAGCAGAAAGACATGTTAGTCAATTTAAAATTACCGTGGTAGACAATCGACATTACTGTGCGAACATGTGTATATTTCAGTTTGAAGGATTTATCTAATTAATTCACGTAAGTTGTGTGATTTCTGCAGTATGTACTTGACGAGATGCAGCGAAATATGCCAGGCAATAAATCGTGCAATCTATTGTTTGTGTCTTCGTTATAAATCAAAGAGAGAAAATCCATAACCATATATAATAATAAAATAATAAAATATAAATAAGTATTCTAGGACACACCAAACGACGTTTCGATTATATAGATCTTCATCAGGGACGGAACAACACAGACAGATCTAAAGAAAAACATGAAATTATAAAATAATGTGTTGCTTATCTTATAAATGCAGTGGTCCGTATAAAAACACAAAAAACGACTGAGGAGTTCGTCGATGGATAGAAAAAATACACAGATACAGACGAGCATTTTCACCCAAGTCTTCATCAACTGAACAACAATCACGAAGGAATAAACATTTTAATTAAAACGAACTTAGGAAAGGAATACATCGTTGAAGGGTGTCCAATCCACGTGGACAGTGGAATTACAATAAAAATGTTGAAAGATAAAGGGATACAGTAAGCAGAAAGGAAAAGAAAACGAAACGAAAAATGAAACTTTTGTGATTGTATTTTGACTTTCAGTCATATATTGTGTTTGTATTTTGACTTTCAGTCATATATTGTGTTTGTATTCGGACTGTCGGTCATATTTTGTCTTTGTATTTTGACTCTCAGTTATATCTTATGGTTTTATTTGAACTCCTGTCAACGCTGGGCCGCAGTAAACACTTTGTATCGATTTTTTTAAAATACCCTATCATAGAAGAGATAAATCTTTAACATAAATATAACAGTGACTTTTTTAATTTTTTTTTTACTCAGGAAATTCGAATATCTGAAATAGTATCACATCGATAAAATGTCAAGATAAGAGATCCCCTTCCACGTAATATTGGGGACCTCCCCCCCTCCACCCCTCCCCATCCACGTTTCACCCCCTTTTCCACAATATGTTGGCGTATCGGTACCATCCACCACCTCGCCCTCCTCCCTTTGTTTTTTCCAGGGTATGTTAGCATATTTAGGGATCTTTCCTGCCCTGTCGTGGCAGTCTTCCCTACCTCGTCATCGTTGCTTATTAGAGATCTCCCTTTTCTTGTCATGGTAACATACTGCAGATCTCTCTTGAATGCCATGGTGGCAAATTGGGGATATTCCGTTCCATACAATGGTGGCATATTAGATATCTCCCTTTCCATACCATGGTCGCATATTGGATATTTCCCTTTCAATGTAATGGTGGCATGCAGGATATCTTCCTTCCCATACCATGGTGGCATATTGGAGATCTCCCGTTTAATGTCATGGTGGCATATTGAGGATCTTCTTTTAAATGTCATGGTGGCATACTATAGATCTTCCTTTGAATGTTATGATGGCATGCTGGGTATCTCCCGTTCAATGTCATGGTGGCATATTGAATATCTCCCTTTCCATATCACAGTGGAATGTTAGATATCTCCAATTCAATGACATGGTGGCAAATTGGAGATCTCCTGTTCAATGTTATGGTAGCATATTTGATATCTCCCGTTAAATGCATGTTGGGTATCTCATATTCCATATCATTGTGGCACATTGGGTATCTGCTTTTTCCGTATCATGGTGGCATATTATGAATCTCCCTTTCTTCTTCTTCTGCGTTCATCCGGAGTTTTTTTTTTCGGATGTGATTGCGTTGTGCCTGTTTACAGCAGAGCTGCGTTCTTGCGCCGTTAGGCCGACACATCCGACTTCTGCGGGCATTTGTTGACCGGGTTAACCTTCCCGGGAGAATCTCCCTTTCAATACCATAGTAGCATATTGGCGATCTTCTTTTTAATATCATGGTTGTATATCCGGGTCACCCTGCTCCATGACAAAATATCTATGATCATTAACTACGCCCGTATTTGCCTCTTCTAAAGACACAATATACATTTTGTTGTAAGTTTAGTTTTAGTTTAGTTTAGTCGTTGGATCAACATCACGGCACACGGTTTAACCCATAAGTGCTCCGTTTTCCTCCTAACTCAAACCTGAGTCTAGAGAAACTCAGCTCAATGCACGAACTCCGTTGCATCGGCGAGGATCCTGAAATACTTTGGGTAGATTTTTAACTCGAAATGTTGCCCGGGCAGCGCCGTTAGGCTACTCTTTTTCGATTTCCAACTGCCAAGGGATTTTTTACGTGCGCAACAATACACACGGGCGTCCGATCTCACTACCCAGAGACCAGGGTAAATTTTATTACTGGAAGTCCAGGTGGATTTTTTAAATAAGTCCCGGTCCTCACCGGGGCCTGAACTCGGGACCTCCAGCACTCGAGGCGGACACCATACCTCGAGACCACTCAGCCCCCCCCCCCCCCCTTTGTTGTAAGTATCGCAACGGACGCTTTGTCTTCCAAAAATAATTTTCATGTACTCAACTTAGGAGTTGTGTCAAGCCAAGAAATACGTGGCAACGAAATAAACGCCGTGTCGGCAGCTATTTGAACCCAAGACTGCGCCAAACCTATCCTACTAGTCTACCGCAGTTTCTTACTGGGAACAGTGTAACCATTTTTTTTAAACATACTCAGACAATGAAAAGGCACATGCTGTCGTGAGTGTCAATAACAACACCTTCTGGGCACAGAGCATCGACCCGCGACAGATACTCTTTTACAGAAATTAAATTATTGATCACTAGTGCTGCGAATTGATTTATGGACTAGTCAATGGTTCGTGCTTAACATATGAAAAGAACCAACGCTAATAACCACGAGTGTCGGAAATTGAGTTGTTGGCCCTTAAGCGGGCACGTGGTTGCAGTTGACAAAAGTGTGTATCATTAGCAGCAGGGATACAGAGATTTTTATTTCTGTTTACTTTACGAAGCACTTGTTTATGTGTAAATGTGTTTTTATATGTTATTGTGTTTTTACAGACGTTGATATATTTTATAGAGTCGAGGGCAGAATGCAAAATCACATTAATAATCTGAGTTCAACATGTAGCAGATACAATATGAGTATAAAAACAGTCAAAACCGAAGTAATGCAGATCTCCAGGTCCACTAGGTATAACATATCTCTGAAACACGTTACAGAATTGAAACATCTTGGAAGTATGATCGCAGAAGTTGGCAAATTGGGCAGAGAAATCGAAATCAGATGTCAAAATTCAAGTGCGCTTACATGTCAACTATCACCCATACTGAAACATCCAAATATATCCATGTCCGCAAAACGACAGATAATAAACAGCATATTCACACGAACCCTACGCTACCAATCTGAAACTTGGATTTTATCCAAATCACACTTTCACAAAATCAACACCTGTGAGATGAGATGCCTGAGGAGAGCTGCCAACTTAACAATCCGAGACCGAAATGTTGTTAGACAGTGGGATTAACACCGTTCCACATTTATTGAAAGACAGAAGATCAAGTGGTTTGACCATCTCGTTAGAATGTAACACCAGCAACTACCAGCAATGGCCCTACATAAAAGATCATCTGAGACGAGACCAAGAGAACGCCCAAGAAGGAAATAGATTGACGACATAAAAGACATTGTACAATCACACGGAATGACACTATCCAATGCCACCCATCGGGCACTGGAACGTCAATTATTCCTCCCCATGACGCTTGACGGTAAAAGTGGAAGCTGATGATGATGATGATGATGATATAATAGAAGGGCTAAGGGCGCTGGCTTTAAAACTGCCGGAACACTGATGGCGAAGTCGGCGGTTCAAAACCTACTATACCATTCAGTTGGACTTAACTGATTCAGCTTCGAAGGACAATACATCGCTAAACGTGACCTCACATTTGGACAGAAGGACGATATATCGCCATACTAGAGTAATCGTGTTATTTAATTTGTCTCATGGTATCTTCTGCGGTTTCAATGCTCAGTGTACAGACATTTACATTGCAATACTTGCTCAATTGCTTGTTTGCTCCAAATCTACTTTTCTTTGGCGCTGAATAAGTTAAACATTGACTTCTCGTTCAGAAAGCAATGACAAACTACTGCACATACAATCGCCTGGAAAATCAAGCTGGGGTTGATCACAAAGGACATGCAATGTTATTGTCTTTTATATAACAGCGCGATAATGTTACTGCGTTTTAATCTGTAATGCATAAGCATAAAAACCGCATTTGAACAAGCTTTATGAGTAAAGACAAGATGGATTGAAGGCAAGATTCCCAACTTCACTGCAACGAGTTGTATTCCATATGGCTCAGTCTTTTTCGCTAGAAAGCATCGCACAGAGCACACACTCCATAGTTCCAGCAATGACACCTATAGGTCTCCGTAAAAACTTGCATTCGTGACACAAATGACGGAGTCCTAACACGAACCGATGACCTTCGGAGCACGAGGCAAGGTGACTTAACCACTTCGCCACAAAACCACATCCCCACCCACCCCACCCCCATCCCTTTACAGTAAGTAAGTAAATATCAGGTCTTGATTGGTTACAACAATTTGGAGCTTGCTGATTAATAAATAGCGTTTCAAAGTCAAGAGTATGGAATTCATGACACCTGTTCCGATCCCATATGGCTCGGTCCCTTTCCATAGAGCGGCCTGTCGAAAACCTCGCACAGAACACGAACTCCGTAGTTCCAAGAAAATTGCACTTGTGAACGGAACGGTGTAGGCCGAAATCGAACCCACATCTCGCACGAGTCAAGTGACGTAACCACTTCGCCAGATTGACTCATATTTCGATCGTAGACCACGTGCCAACAAGCATAGTACAGTACCACAAGTGGTTTGTTAAATATTGGAATGAAATACGAACAGCAAGCACTACTTACGAGCTCAAACGAGAAGGAAACTCGAGTCTAGTGCTTCCAAACTGACGTGGACAAGGCCTTAGGTTTGTACCACAATACGATCAGCGTTGCCAATGGTGGGTTGTGCTCAATCTTTAAATGTCGAAGTAAAGAAGAAGAACACGAGGCCACGAGAGTATACAAAGTCACGATCATTCGATGACATATGCTGTTGTAATAATGTAAGGTCAGTGGTTTTCACATAGACTTGAGCACTACCGTATGAGTTAGTGTAACCAGTTCAATAACAAATGCTGTCGTAATGATGCAAGGTCACTGGTTTTCACATACACGTAAGCACTACATTATGAGGTAGTGTAACCAGCAGCCTACCAGAAATGTTTTCCATCCCTACAGACAGCGTTGTACCAAATATACAAGACGGGCTGGATCCCACAGCTGTAAGCATTCGATAAACTAACCCCTACTCTAAAGGAGTTTAGTCTCAAACCGTGTTGGCAATGCAGCATTATATCTGCTTGGCCGCTATGTCTTCCTGGCGTGAAGATACGCAAGATAACCTGAAGCCACGAGAGCAAGTTGGAAAATAAATATGAGGGCGATTCATATCAACACTTTGAAAGTGTGATAGAAACTACAATAACCATGCCATTGTCTTGTAACCTGTCAATGTTGTTATTAAGAATGGCAAGAGTGTTGATTTCATGAATCACGGTGCAGATAAACACGGTATCGTCATAAGAACAGTTTAAAGATGGCCACCCCACTTTTGACATGCACCAGGAGTAGCGTTCTGTTGTCCGTTTTTTTTTTTTTTTAAATAAGGGCTTGCGGTTTCTCCAGGGAGCAGAGCCACCCCATCAGGTCCCCACAGTCCTTGTGTTACATTCGGTTGAGCACCTCTGCTTGTAGCGCTGACAAGATCAAGGGCAGATCCTACATTTTTATCTGAGTGAAAGGTCAGAGAAGTGATATGAATTCATTACTTATAAGTTGAAAATACGATATAAATAACAGTAAAGAAACAATGTGGACAACATAAATTAAAGAATACTGCAGAACCCTCTAAGAGTTTGAATACATACCCGTAAATAATGCCAGCGAAGTCCTCACTTAACCAAAAGTGCAACAAAACACTCCGCCGACTGTTTATGTATGCAAGCGGATGTTTGTTCTGTATTCTACGAAAGAAAATTTTCGTATATACAGACGGTCAGATAATCGGGTAGACAGGCAGGCTGGCAAGACTAACTGACGTTAGAGCGTCTTGATTATTAATTATTACTGATAATATTTTAGTGTTCACCTTGTTAAATGATAAACCAGTGATGATGATTATAACAACTATGATGATGGTAACTACCACGATAATGGCATCGGTGATGATGACGATAATGATTATAACAACCATGATTATGATGACAATGGCGAAGATGATGACAACGATTATAATGATGATGATGATGATGGTGAGGATAATGATGATGATGAATGATTAACTGTAAAACATTCAAAGGTAAATCACCTGAACTATACGCCAAAAGTTTGTTCATGTGTCCTCTGATGCACATTGTGAATTCCCATTTACCAATCAGCTCAGCCAAATAAATAAAACAAGATCACAGACACGGCCAGCGTGCAACGACTTGCAATATTCATAGTTTACCAATAACGCAGTCTCCCCCGGGACATCGGGTTATAATCCGCTGACAATGAAACACCCCACACCGGTGGAGGTCACATGACCAATCTAAGCTCAACCCAACTGGTGCATGCGTCCCGTGCTGAATTACGACCTGTTTACATCCTGGTATCTCTCTCCGCTGATGGGAAGTTCCAGTACCAGGCCGCTGGTTTCTGAGCTTGGAGAAGGGAATGAGTGCACCGCGACACATGCCCCAGGGAGATGGTGCCTTGTGGGGAGGAAAGTTTCTACACCGACCTCACTCTGATAGAGACTAGCCCTTTTCAAAATAGAATTGTTATATACACAACATATGTAAAGAAACCAGCCAAACAGAGACCGCAAGAACACCGCATGACGAGAACACAGAAGAACCATCTGTAAATTACACCATTAAAGAACTCCTATTTGCGAACGACCAAGCACTAATAGCAAAATCAGAAGCTTAATTACAAGACCACATGAATAGTCTAAAAAGGAGGTTCCCAAACCACGGCCCGCGGGCCACTTGTGGCCCGCCAGCTGTCAAAAAGTGGCACGTGAGGCTTCGTTATTTAATATAATAAATCTTAATAATTTCACAAATGCAATCGTAGCGCCCCGTCAGTGTTGCGATAATTTACTCTGCTCGTGCTTGTTATGCTCAAATATTATCGAATGCGCCTGTTCAGTTCGCAACGAAACGTTATGAACTTTCCATATCCCATCCCAGCCTTGTCGACCAATCAGAGTGCGCAAGGCGCCATGTTGTCGTCTGTTACAACTGTTTAGCAGAGTCGGTAGTATTGTGTTAAAATTAGATTTTTTCTAATAAAGATTTACCAGCCCATAAACATGAGTGTGGAAAATCTAAAATCAAAGAATGGTAAAAAGCGAAAATGTGAAAACGTTGCTTGTCGTGAATTCAGCGAAGATTGGACGGAGAAATTTATGTTTATGCCTAACGTAGTGGTAAACCAGTTTGCTTAATCTGCTGATTTTGTGTTTCTGTTACAAAAAATTGTAACCTGGAACGACACTTCACGACCACATATTCAGACATAAATGCTCAATATCCGATCAATTCGGAGTTAAGAAAAGATTTCATAGCTAACAGCGACAGTTTTCTGACCAGGCAGCGATCATTTTTCACCAAGGCTAACAAACAGAGCAAGAGTGCTGTTTTCGTGTCGTACGAAGTTGCTGTTCTGTTGGCTCGCATAAAGAAGCCGTTCACCGATGCAGAAAAAATAATCAAGCCTTCCCTTAAAATTGCTGCTAGAATGCATGGCGATAAAAAGTGTGAAATAAAATTTGATCAGATTCCTTTGCCTAATAATACTATGCCCAGGCGAGTTGAAGAATTAGCCAAGGATGTTCATCGTCAAGTAGCAGCACATATCAAAAATTGTAAATTATTTGCATTGGCAATGGATGAATCCATTGACATTTCTGATACAGCTCAGGTCGCAGTTTTTGTTCGAGCAATAAATGATAATTTTGAAGTCATTGAAGAGCTTCTAGGACTTGAATCGATGCATGCAATTACCAAAGGGACTAATCTGTTTGAAACTCTGAAGTTGTGTGTAGAGAAAAACAACATAAATGAACCAAATTGGACACTGCATGCACCGACGGTGCTCCGGTTTTGACGGATAGAAAGTCTGGATGTCTAGCACTATTGGAATAGTTTCTTGGCTGCACTGTATTAATAGGTCATTGTATCATTCACCAAAACGCTCTGTGTGGAAAGACATTAAATCTGAAACATGTCATGGATGTTGTTCTGAGATGTGTGAATAAAACTCGAAGTAAGGCGCTGAATAGGCGTGAGTTCAGACAGTTTATATCAGACCTGAACAAGGAATACGGTGAGCTACTGCTCCACTGTGATGTCAGATGGCTATCTAAATGGAATGTTGGGTCACGTTTCTGAGCACTAAAACATAGTGTCTATCTGTTTCTGTCTGAAATAAATGAATTGCCTACAGAACGGGAATGTGTACAGAACGATGACTGGCTAATGACCTAGCATTGTTGGTGGACACCACGTCTCATTTAAACTCTTTAAATGCGAGGATCCTGGGGGAAAACAAACTATTCACAAATGTGTTCGATGACATTTCTCCATTTAAAATGAGACTACGACTGTTTATCGGACAGCTGACTGAGGGGACTTTAGAGCCTTTCCAAATCTGAAAACGCTTGTGGTGGAAAAGAAATGTGACTTGTTACAGCACAAAGTAAACGTTGAAAGTCTTCTGGAATCTTTCAGTCGAGATTTCGAGAGTTCACAATAGAGGAGGATAATGTTGCCCTCTTTATAAATCTGTTCGTATTTCCTGATGTCAAGCTCTGTCAATTACAGCAAAACCTTTAGCACGAACTAATTGATTTGAGATGCAATTCTGCACTGAGATGTAAATTTCTGGATCTATCTGCTTCACCTTTAGCTGATCATACGATTTCATTCTGGCGACTATTGCCTGTCGAACAATTTGAAAACTAGCGTTCATTCGCCCAGAGATACAATTATAGTTTTGGTTCGACTTACATATGTGAGCATCATTTTCAACAATGAATGTTATTAAAAAAAAAAAAAAAAAAACAAGCAACGTTCCAGACTCACCGATAGTAACCTAACTGCGCTTATGAATTTGGGCACGACAGATTTGTGCCCAGACATTGATAAACTGGCATCTGAATTTAATTAACTGCTTATGAAGAATAGTTACAATTGTAAATTAATTACATTAATAGCGATTTTCAAAACTGATTGAAAATTTATTATTAAATGAACTTTTGATTTTAACCTCCTCTCGCCCCCCCCCCCCCCCAAAAAAATGACCGCAGTGTAGTAAAGACACTGATTGCCTTTAAAGTTTTAACATTTTTTTAATGAAAGTGAAGAAATGTAAGAATGATATTTCACGACTTTTATAATTTTATAACTTTGAGGCCCGCTTAACTACCGAATATTGTAGATATGGCCCTCTGCTTGAAAAGCTTGGGAACAACTGGTCTAAACGAAATGTGTAGGAAACAAAACATGAAAATTAGCACAAGTAAAACAGAGATAATGACTATAAATAAAGAAGAAGAAACAACAACAATAATTCACCTAAGCGAACATCCCTTGAAACATGTAAAGAGTTTCAAGTACCTAGGAACTATAATATCATCAATTGGCAAATTAGAAGACGAGATCGAAAATAGATGCAATAAGGTAAACCAACTCATTGAACAAATGTCACCAATACCAAAGAACAAACATACATCAATAACTAATAAGAAAGCACTCTTACTACCAACTTTATGTTACCAATGCCAAACATGGACAATGACAGAAAAAGAGAAAAGAAAAATCACAACAACAGAAATGAGATTCCTGAGAAGAATACTCAATGTATCAAGAAGAGATAAGATCAGAAATGAAGAAATCAGGACCAAAGTGGGGGTTATAGGTGCACTAGATTTTATGAGAAGGCAGCAAGTCAAATGGTTTGGCCATGCAAGTAGGTTACCAACTAACAGTATACCACAACACTGGGCTGGGCTGGTCACTTAACTCCCATGCCAGAGCACAGGCTCCCTAAACGAATTTTTTACGGCGAGTTGCGTTGTGGTAAACGCTCCCAAGGTGGCCAGAGGAAACGCTTTAAAGACACTGAAAATCTCACTGAATGCTTTTGGAACTCATCATAACAACTGGGATACTGCAGCCAGAGACCGAAATTCGTGGCGTGCATCATTACGCCAGGATGCAGTCACTTGTGAGGCAACCAGGACTGCAAGAGCTGTGAAGAAAAGGCAGGACAAAAAAACCACTGCAGGAAATCCTCCTCCAGAAACGTCAAGCATTCTTTGTCCACGTTGTCAAAGAACACATCGAGCCAAAATAGGCCTTATCAGACATCTTAGAACTCACGGCTCCATACTTTCAACCCCACTGGATGAAATGAATGGTCATCATCATTCTTGATGGACAAGCAACACAACATACCACACCAAGCAATGATGTACAGACCAGAGGGAAGCAGAGGAAGAGGCCGACCACGTAAACGATGGACGCAGGGAATACCAGAGTCCATGGGAATATCAATACATAAAACCCATAAGCGGGCACTCTCCCGCTGTTTATGCTTCACCTCGACACCGCAAGGTACAAGAGGAACATGATGAGATGAGATGAGATGAGATGAGAGGAAATGAGACGAGATTGTCCCCAATCAGTTTCCTGCCACGGCTCTGTGATGTGATAGAACCATCACATTCTGTAGACCATAATGCACTGAGAAATAGGTGGCTGATGTTTTTCCCTCATTTAGCAGGCGACGAGTCCCGTCGTAATAATCCTCGTCCGAACGTGACATTATCAGTATAGTTCTCAATCAACTTCGCTAAGACACCATCTCCAATGCATCAAACCCAATAGTTAAAACTCACGCTTCCAGAGAATTCACCAAATAAGCAATGAATCAACCAACCAAGCCTAACAACTAACTTCATCAAACAACAAACGAAACAACACAGCTTTGCTGCCGACCAGCAAGGACGGACCTAGAATACGTACTGTGTGTGTATAAGCCCGCCGCTAACAGCTAGTACAGCACGTCGTGCTGCTGAAAGCTATGCTTCTATTGACATAACTTGTGGTTTCCCTTCCGCACACACCTAAGCATCAACAACTTTCACTGCGATTAGTTTCCGCGCTTGTCCATCTTTAGCCATGGCAGACCTATTCCGGCGCGCACCTTGTTTAGAACGAGCAGTGCGTTGCCCTCGCACTTCTTTGTTGCTTGCCTTACCTTTGAATTTCATAGTTCGTCCGATGTTTCGTTTCCCTTGCTTCTATCCTTTGTTCGTTCATTGTAACTAGTAGTTTATGTTTGATTATTGCACAATGCTAATATCTGGTATTCGTATGTATCTTTGCATTACTATAATTGTTATATTACCTTATCCTCAATATCTCTATTGAATTCGGCAGGATAAACCCTCACATTAAAACAAATTATAAGTAATTTCACTCACTAATTATTGTTTCGCTCAAATACTATATATATATATATATATATATATATATATATATATATATATATATATATATATATATATATATATATATATATATGGAGTTAACAGCTAAATGATGGGGAAAATGACTTACCTTAGGGGGCATGTTATGCCTATGTTCCTGCCGCTTTCTACGTCGAAAAGAAATATAGTCCATTATAATAAATGTGTACAAACCAAAGTGAAAAATCACTGTCTTCACGGTAGTATAGGAATCCGAAAAGAGGAGAACACAAGGGATAGGTAACATAAAAATGCGGCACGTGAGCGGGCGTGCGTGCGCGGGTGAGCATGGACTAATCTATGCGCGAGAGAGATGCTGGGAGAAACCCCACAGCCACCCGTGATCTGGATTGAATGGCAGCAGTCAGTAGGTAAATGTCGGTGGCAAACAAGCGGCTGAGGGAGACAAAGATTATCTCTCGGCTAGACAAGGGCTCGGTTTTCACCGGCAGTAAATCTAGATAGTAGTATTGTGTAACGGTTGTTAACGGTTGGAAGTGTGCCTACCACACGAAGACACACACATACTCAAGATTTTTTTAAAGTGTTTAACGTTTGTTTATGTATATACCACAAGAACTCTCTGGGCTGACCCAGCAGGAATCAATACCATTGTTGATGCCACAGTATAACTATACTATCTTCTCTGTATTTTATTCATATCGGACTGTTTACACACCATTTAGCAACACACACTTTTGTAGCCCAAGAGCACCGTTCTGCACCGTTGTAAACCACCATTTCTGTTTCCCTCCTATCAACAAGAAGCTGTATTCAATTTTATTTTATTTTGTGTGCTTTATTTCACTTTTTATCTGTTTGTGTTGCCTTGTCCTTGACAAAGGTTCTAGAACTAAAACGTCGGTAGTGTTTTGTTGTCCAATAATACCTATTGTTTTATTTTAATACTTCAGTATATTTATTGATTGTTTCTCATTTTTGATAAGTCACACTTTGTTTTCATCTGTGTATGGAGTTCTTTGTAAGGTATCTACATCGTTTCTGTGTTTAGTATGTCTCTTCTTTTCGCAGGAGCTAAATATACTTAATTGTTTGCAATTCATATTGCTATATCCTGCTGGAGCCGCTGCTTTTTCATTTGTTTCACAAGAAAACACACACACACACGCGAGCGTGCCTTGATGTTCAAGATGTTCAGCTTACGTTTATTAAGTGAAATTGTACCTACCACAAGAATACGCTCACACATGATTTTCTGGGTATTTAATGTTTGTTTATGTGACATTGTACCTACAACAAGAATACGCACGCACACACAGACGCACACACAGACGCACACACATACGTATATGTTCTAGTAGTTAAACGTATGTTTGTGTGAAAGTGTATCTACCACAAGAACACACATACACACTCACACACATGATTTTCTAGGTATTTAACGTTCGTTTCTGTGAAATTATAACTTCCACAAGAACATACACACACACACACACATGATTTTATGGGTATTTAACATTTGTTTATTTGAAATTGTACCTACCACAAGAATACGCACACACACACACACACACACACACACACACACACACACACACACACACACATACTTACATTCTAGTAGTTTAACGTATGGTTATGTGAAAGTGTTTCTACCACAAGAACACACACGATTTTATAGGTTATTTACGTGAAATTGTACTCACCACAAGAACACACACACACACACACACAACACACACACACACACACACACACACACACACACACACACACACATGATGTTCAAAGTATTTAACGTTTGTTTCTGTGAAATTGTGCTTACCACAAGAACTCTCTCTCTCTCTCTCTCTCTCTCTCTCTCTCTCTCTCTCTCTCTCTCTCTCTCTCTCTCTCACACACACATACACACACACACACACTCACACACGCACGCACGCACGCACACACACAGAGGATTTTCTCGATATTTAACGTTCGTTTATATGAAATTGTACCCACCACAAGAACACGCACAGAGACGATTTGCTAGGTATTATCATTGGTTGCTGGGAACGTGTAGCCACCACAGAAACACGCGTGCAGATCGTTTTCTTTGTAGTAGCAATTGTTATGTGAAAAAGTACGTACTACAGGAACATAGACAAGGACGATTTTCTAGGTATGTAACATTAGTTTATATGAAATTGTATATATAACGGAAGAATACACATAGATGATTTCTATGTGTTTAACGTTCTTGTAATTGAAAATGTACCAATCACGAATACACCCACATACATGCACACATTAATTGTAAATGTTTAACTGCTGTTGACATGAAAGTGAAACTACCATAAGAATACACATACGCACGCACTCACGCGCGCGCGCGAACACACACACAGAGTGAGCGAGAGAGGGTGTGAGAAGATTGTCTCGCGATTTAACGTTTGTTTATTTCACACACACACACATGGACGATGGACGATTCTAGATGTTTAACGTTTGTTGATGTAAACCTCTGGGGAACCGCTAACACTTATAAACATATATTTTAATACAAAACAGAAACGTAACCTAACTACATGCACACACAGACACACAGAGAGAGAGAGAGAGAGAGAGAGAGAGAGAGAGAGAGAGAGAGAGAGAGAGAGAGAGAGAGAGAGAGAGAGAGAGATAATGTTCTAGACGTTCCTTTATTTGAAAGTGTACCTTCAAAAAACACAAACTCGCACACGCGCACAAACATACACGCACACGCAGACACACACACACACACACACACACAACACACACACACAGAGGGAGAGAGAGAGAGAGAGAGAGAGAGAGACTTTCTCGACTACCGTAGCATGTAGATTAATGTGAATCCGCTGTGAAATACGAGGGCGAGTCAATAAGGACGTCACACAGTTCTGTGGGATGGCAAGTAAATGTAGTTGGTGTTTTCTACAGGTGTCATTAGGTAACAGCAACATCGAACTTTATATTCCCGTTCGTCAGGTGGCGCTAGGTGGCTCATGTGCATGCGCAGTGCATAAACAAAATGGCGACTGTACTTACGGAGTGTACAACCAAAGAGCAACGTGATGTTATGCGTTGTTATTTTTATTTTTTTTTTTTTTGGGGGGGGGGGGGGTGGGGTGGGCAAAAGGACTGCCTGTAGAGGACATTCATATGGAAATGCTTCCTGCTTATGCTGACAAATGTTTGTCCCGTAAAGCGAAGCATAGTTGGGTAGAACAATTTTCTCAAGGACGCGAATGATGCTGACGTTGAATGTTATGTGAAAACGTGGTTTAGAAATCAGAGAACGCAGTTCTATGCAGCCGGTTTGGGAGGACTGATAAAACGATGGGATAAGTGCATCAAGGTTGGTGGAAATTATGTAGAGAAATAAAGGGACAATGTATGTATAAATATAAACTGGTTTGAAGTTGTTATCATATTTAGTTATTTTTCCACAGCCATTTGTGACTTACTTATTGACATCCCCTCGTAGTAAATAGTTAGTACATTTGCCTGCCAAAGCAATACTCATTGTTAAATCTCCTGCAGTGGTAGGATTATTTGTTTCAGGTTACTACGACTATGAAATCGACCCAGTCTCATAAGATGGGTACCAGACAATTCTCAGAAATGTGTGAGATGGAAAGACGGTGAGAAAGAAGCCGCATAAGATGAGTGCCAGACAATTCTCAGAAATGTGTGAGAAGGAAAGACGGTGATAAAGAAGACTCATAAGATGAGTGCCAGACAATTCTCAGAAATGTGTGAGAAGGAAAGCCGGTGAGAAAGAAGACTGATCACCTCACCTCATTATGTTGTAGCGTGAAATTTATGAAAGCATATACCATGCGATTTTATACACCTTTACTTGTAGAGATAGTGACGGTATCAAACGTCGAAAGTATTAATGTTATCATCATCATGTGCCGTGCCGATAGACGTGAGCAGTCATGGTTAGCATTTTCACACGATCACCAGAGTCGTGGTCGAGGTCTGTGTTCTTGTCCTGATTATGCCACGTGATCAAGTCATTCAGGTATTTGTCCGTGTGCCTTCCCCTTGCACTTTTCTCATCAATGTTGTCACTTGTCACTAAGTTTTCTAATTATAGTTTATTATTCTGCTCATGACGTGCTCAAAAACTCCGGACTGTTTACGTCTAATTGCTCTAATCAGTTTATAATATTTATTTGTTTCTTGCAGAACTGTCTCATTTGTTTTGAGTTTCTTTTTCTTTCATGGTATTCTTTGCATTTTTCGACGAACCACATGTCCATTGCCATTAGATGCTGCTCAGCTTGTTTCCTTATTGTCCATGGTTCACATGCATACAACAGCATAGGTTCTATATAATACTTCAGCACTTTTTTCTCACTGCAGTTGACAACTTTGTATCGGTCAGTGTGTTTTCCACCTTGCAAAAGGCTACCTTTCCCCATCGCGATTGTTATTCAAAGTCCGACAAGCCTGCTTCCACCCGATGTTATAATTATTCTGGGATAGTTGTGTCGATTCACTTGTTTAACTGACTTAGCTCCCAACGGAAAAAGTAGGTTTGGCTCAAAATTGGTAAACAATCAAATGAATAAGTATTGTAATGTAAATTTTCGTTCACTGCGCATTGAAATTGCGAAAGAAACCACGAATTAAAACAACTAACACGATGACAGTAGTATGACGATATATCGTTCTTATGTTCAAATTGGAGGTCCCATGTGGTGAGGTATTATCCCTCGGCACATTGAATCAGTTCAGAACGTTTCCATTTACTTGGCTGTTAGACTGTGGTATCTCTGTGGTAACTCTATAGTAGCTCATTGGTAGTTTTGTGGTATCTCTGCGGTATCTCTGTGCTAGCTCTGTGGTATCTCTGTAGTATCTCTATGGTATCTCTGTGGTAGCGCTGTGGTATCTCTATGGTATCTCCTTGGTAGCGCTGTGGTATTTATGTTTTATATCTGTGGTATCTCTGTTTTCTTGGAGACAACCATCATCTCTTTTCTTACAATATAATTCTTACCAGCAGATCGTGTTCGTCGGTCTCCGTGGAGAAGGGTTTTGGACACGGTTTGTAATCCCGCTTACATGCGTTAGAAACACAGATTTGGCAGAAGACCGCGTTGCGCTAGGTTTTTAACGAATTGGTATTACGGGAGCCAGTCGTTCAAAACTCAATGGCAAACTACTGAACGTAAACTTACCAAGACAACAACAGCAGTAAAATGCTGGTGTTGACAGCGATGTCCTGTAAAAACGAATATGCAAAAACAAAAAACAAAGATCGTGTTCACTGTAATGTTTATACGTAGATTAATATTGCTAGCGGTGTATTTAGTTTCGATCCCCATCCGGGCGGTTTCGAATTAAATTTACCTAGTCTCCAAGGTCGACCAAACATGGACTAGAATAGATACCGGGAAATTTCTTGCGAAGTATTTCACCCACTGAGTGACGACTTAAAAAATGTTTGCATATCCTTTACAGGACATCGCTGTCAACATCAGCATCTTTCAGCTGATTGTTGATTCCTTGGCAAGATTACGCTCAGTATTTTACCATTGCTTTCTGAGCGGCCGGCTCACATACCCCGTAAGTTACTGAAGCGATTCGAACCACTGCTGATTCTCACCGTCATCAAGTTACTTACGAAATTATACGAGATTACGGAGAAAAGTCGCTAACCTCTAGGCCAGGAAGCCGGCGAGTGACGACTGGTCTGTAAAAATATGGGTCTAGCTCTAAATGTCCGTTGCGACTTATGTGGGATAAAATGGACCTTTGCTTTACTAACAAATGTTTATTTAGATGTAGATGGAAGTGACTATGGCAATTGACTATTCGGATAATGTTTAATTGTAGGTGAAAGTGAATGCTTGTGAATGTGTATGAAGTGAAGGGTGAAGTCTGAAGACATGTAAGCCTGACTTTAAAGGAGTGTGTTTATTCCACGCGGAAGAACAGCACGGTGTGCTTTCTCTGGGTAGATATTATCACCATGTTATTATGCCGATATGCTTGGGCGGTCATGTTTCGGTATCTTACACGATCACAGAGTCGTGGATGGGCTGCGTGTTCTTGTCTCGACCATGCCACGTGGTCAAGCCATTCATATATTTACTTCTCTGCCTTCATCTGGTTCTTTTCCTTTACATCTTGCAATTGTCACCGGTATCTCTAGTTTATTTCTTCTCATAACCTGTCCAAAACATTGTGACTGTCTATGTCTAATTTCTCTAATCAGTTTACGATATTCATCTGCTTCCTGCAGGACTTGCACATTGGGATTTTCTATATATCCCTGGTATTCTTTGTATTTTCCTCAGAATATGCGGAGAGATATACGTTCTGTAAAATGTAAAGGACCTTGTTGCGTACGCGCCTTGTGGCACATTGAGTCTCTGGTGGTATCCACATATTTTTAATAGCCCAATGGGCACTCGATGAGCGATGTGTTCAATATCTCGCCAGTCGCCTTTATTTTTCCAAGAAAATTGTCCTACATTTTAGGCTGGATCGACCTGGGAGCCTAGTTCTATAAATTCCACCTCGAAAGGGATTCAGACATGCGACCATCGGGCGGACAAACACGCCTGCTAGGCTCTGCCATACGACCATCGGGCGGACAAACACGCCTGCTAGGCTCTGCCATACGACCATCGGGCCGACAAACACGTCTGCTAGGCTCTGCCATACGACCATCGGGCCGACAAACACGTCTGCTAGGCTCTGCCATACGACCATCGGGTGGACAGACACGCCTGCTAGGCTCTGCCATACGACCATCGGGCCGACAAACACCCCTGCTAGGCTCTGCCATACGACCATCGGGCCGACAGATACGCCAGTTATGCTCTGCCATACGACCATCTGGCCGACAGACATGCCTGCTAGGCTCTGCTATACCGGGGCTTCCATTTGTGTGCTGTGCCAACATAAATTTAATTTTCATGGCTTTTTGTTTCCATCTCTGACATTTGGTTTTACAAAGTGTTCGGAAAAGGTCAAACAGAGAAGAGAGAGAGAGGGGGGGCGGGGGGCGGAACAAACGAGAAACAGTAATTGCGAGATGGAGAGAAAGAGCTACAGAGAGCGAGAGAGAAAAGTAAGAAAAATAAATAGTCAGCGAGAGAGGAAAGAGAGAAAGAGTGAGACTCAAATTAGCGATAGAGCGAGAGAAAGATAATGCAAAATAGAAATATACACCCACGGTGTGGGAGCGACTAACAAACACACAGTCAGTTGGTGAGACAGACAGAGGGAAAGAAAGAAAGTGAATGAAAATATTAGATAAAAAATATGTGGGATTAACAAGTACAAGATTCTTTTTTATGTCTTTTTATATGGGTATCTGGCATAAAGTGCCAACCCCGTATATTTATTTATATACCATTTGCACTCGATGAGCGATACGTTCAGTATCAAACCGGCACCACATTACTTCAGAAAACAGTCCCTGGCATCCATCTTTGGGCTGGGTACCCTTGGAGGCCTATTCAGTTTGAAAACATTTA
Organism: Cepaea hortensis; assembly: GCA_963921405.1. Taxonomy (NCBI): domain Eukaryota; kingdom Metazoa; phylum Mollusca; class Gastropoda; order Stylommatophora; family Helicidae; genus Cepaea; species Cepaea hortensis. Next base: position 51,661,649 of record OY992893.1, on the reverse strand, counting down.
CCTCTCGATGTATATGCGATGATATGATCGGCGGGCCGGCTGGTCAGCGCTCTAGCTACTGCGCCAGCTCGACTATCTGTGTATATGTGTAGCTATTTTAACGATATGTGGTATACAACACATTTCTATCCACAAGATCGATTCCTATAATCAACAGTGAGAAAAACAAAAAGTTAAGTACCATAATCAAACAATCAATCAATCAATCAGGTGCCGTCTCCACAATGAAGGTTGGCTGCAATGGATCTCCAACACTGTTAAGTCTCTCGCCTTGACTGTACATTCTGTCAGGCAGTTGTTCGTCCATCTCTTGATGTTATCTTCCCACTTGTACCGTTGTCTATCTCTTGCTCGTTCACCTTAAACCTTACACTCCAGTATGGTTTTTAAAGATTGTTATGTCTTTTTACGTGGCCGAAATAGTTCACTTGTCTCTTTTTTTTTTATTTCTGTCATCAACTCTCTAATCATAGCCAGTTTTTCTAGAACCTCTGTATTTCATTGTTTTTTGTGTCAGTGAAATACGACATATTCTTCTGTATATCCACATCTCCAGGGAAGTGGAGAGTACCATATTGCAGAATGAATAATAGCAGAATAACATAATGTTTAACCATTACTACTACCATATCTATACTTCTTCACAGCCATACAGTAAAACAGGTTCTATATAGCTCTTCAGCACTATCTTTCTTACATTCAATGATAGTGACTTATTGCATAAGATATTCTTCATTTTCTGAAATGCAGCCTTTGCTTGCCCTATTCTGCTCTTGATCTCTGTTGTGCATCTTCCATCTGATGTTATAAATGCCCCTAGATATTTAAAACCATCCACTTGATGAAGAATTTTCCCATATATCTCTATTTCACATTTGGGTGTCACCTGTTTCCTTGATATCACCATTGTTACTGTTTTCTTGATATTTAAGTGGAGTCCTTTCTTTGCACTCTCTGTTACTACAATGTCCAACAATTGCGGTAGATCTGTTGCATTATCCGCTATCAATACTGTGTCATCTGCATAGCGTGTATTATTTATATCATAACATGCAAATATTATTCATGGCTTTTCTTTGATCTCTCTTATTATTACTTCACTATAATTATAATAGGTTACAGTGTTATTATTCTTTGCTTTCTACGGGGCTCCGTTGCAAAGAGATTAAGGACGCAGTTCGTGATCCCTCATACCCCGTTCGAAACGATTTGGCAGCAGACCGCAATGCGTTTTATTTTTTATAAAATGGTATGGGTGTCGGTCGTTCAGATAACAATGGCAAACTACTGAACGAAAACTTGCCAAGAAATCATACAGAACCAAAAATGTATGTGGTTGACTGCGACGTCCTGTAAAGGATATGTAACTAACTTTTAACTTTCCACGGGGCTGGGTACAACACATGTGGTTACTAACTCATCGCCTATCACAACAGCTTATCTGCTGCCCGTTCTTGAGTGTTTGAATCCCTATTGTTGTTGACTACTCCCGTAAACACATACAATACACAGTTGCCTTGCCAGTAGTTGGCGAATATCGAGCGGACAAGACAGAAATAATGTGAAACTAAACCTCAGCCATCACTCAGGGGCAAGCAAAATTCCGGGGTTACGTTTCATTAAGCAGCCCGGTATCGAGGATGGCTTCGACATTTGTTATACATAATTTTCAATTAAGATGACTCTAGGATCAATACTGATCAACGTTTGACCTGACATTTATGAAAAGTCTTTTTTAATGGAAAGTAATTGCTGAAACTGTGCGCTATAAGCTGTCACATTTTATTCCCTCTAACACGCACTATTATTTGTACTTTTTTTTCAACATAGTGTGGGAGTTGCTTCTGTTATGATTTTAATTCTTAATGTATGTGTGTGTGTGTGTGTATGTGTGTGTGTGTGTGTGTGTGTGCGTGCGTGCGTGCGTGTGTGTGTGTGTGTGTGTGTGTGTGTGTGAGAGAGAGAGAGAGAGAGAGAGAGTCTCAGCAGCGCAATGATTAAAACGCTAGTCTCCCTACCCTGTGGTCATGTGTTGGAAATTTCATTGAAGCAGAGATGTTTAACAACATCCCAGGTCATCTCAGTCAAGGCAAGAGAGTCAACTTCATTGCACCGAGTGTTACCCCATTTGGTCCGGCTCTTTCCGCAGGGCGGCTGGCCAAAAGCGTCGCACAAAGCACGAACTCCCTAGCTCCAGCGACGATTCCTGGGAATCTCCGAGAAAATTGCACTCGTGAATCAAACGACGTAGCCCCGAATCAAACACACAACCTTCGGAGCGCAAGGCAGACGGCGTAATCACGTGGCCACCGAGACACCCAGTACCCTTCTTTAGGACATTGGAATCTGGTCAACTTACTCCACTAGGAGAAACGTTTCGACAGCTTTCGTATGCAGTGTCTGCAAATAATACTGAGTATTAAGTGACAGCCGGCTTCGTGGCTTAGAGGTTATGACTTTTCTCCGTAATCTCGTATACTCTCGTCAGGTAACGTGATGACGGTTCAAATCAGCAGTGGTTCGAATCGCATCGGTAACTTGCGGGGTATGTGAGCCGGCCGCTCAGAAAGCAATGGCAAACTACTGAGCGTAATCTTGCCAAGAGATCAACATACAGCTGAAAGATGCTGGTCTTGACAGCTAAGTCCTGTAAAAGGATATGCTAAAAAAAAAAAAAAAAAAAAATTAAGTGACAAGACAAAATCACGAATACTGAAGTATTGGACAGATCGTGTGGTGTAACGGTTGTTCCAACTTCATTTATCATAGACTTTATTGGATAGGACACATTAGAAGAATGGATGACGATAGAATTCCAAAGGGCTTTGTTTTGGGGGATTACAGATTGGTAAAAGAGCTCTGGGTCGGCCTTTACTCGGGTACAAAGATGTGTGTAAGCAGGACATGAATGATACAGGCATTGATATTGTACTTAATCGCGTTGCATGGAGGGAAAAGATCAGGAATGAAATAAAGACAACGGAGAAAATTATTGTAGATAGGTCAGACATTAACCATGTGAGACGTCAGATAATGTGCGATGGTCGAAATGACTATATGTTCACAGACATCCATTGCGGACGAACATTTACTACTCGAATTTGTTTATTCAGTCATATTCGCTATTGCCATTGGTTATATTTATTAAGCCTATTTTGAAGTACAGTGTAACAAACTATCATCTGTCAAGACGGCCTAGGTACCCGCAGACTGGGTTATGAAGACAACTACCGCTAGAAATGGAATTCAATCAAATCTAACAAGGCAATTTGCTGATTTTGACGCTACTGCACGTCTGTTGCACTGCACCTCCCCGCGGTAGAGGATGGAAACACACCACGGTGTGGCTAACACAGCTCTGGGGACCGAGTATCCACCGGAATAAGTGGACAACTCTGCAGCTGAGCAGAGCAGGGCACTCACTTGTCCTGACAGTCGGAAATGGCTGTCAAAGGCAGAGTTAAAAGACCACCGTGTGAATGTGGAAGGCAAGGGAAAACCACCACATTATCTTCCCAAGATTTCATGGCGACACACATTTCAGAAATAGTGATCGACGTTAATGGCTGTCTTAGGACATCCTCGTCCGGTAGGGACAGTCATGAGCCACAGGTGACACCAGACCGTCATCCAGCTACTGATGGCAAAACTAAAACAATAACTAAACTAAATAAATTTAGAGTAGGAACGTGGAATGTTAGGACATTAAATGAGCTAGGAAAGTTAAACAATGTTCTAAGAGAAATGGAAAACATGAAAATGAATATACTAGGCATAAGTGAGATGAGATGGAAGGGATCTGGCAAAATTATAACCGACAAACACTCAATAATTTATTCTGGAGGGGACACACATGAAAAAGGTGTAGGAATAATATTTGATGAAAATACAGCCAAATCTATGACTGGATACTGGTGCATTTCAGATAGAGTTATAATGGTCAAAATCAAAGGCAAACCAATAGATATAAATATTATACAAGTATATGCACCAACAACAAACAGTAGTGATGAAGATATACAAAACTTTTACGATGAAGTTGAAATGGCAATAGCCCAAATTGGATCACAAGAAATAAAAATAATACTGGGGGATTTTAATGCAAAAGTAGGAAAGGGAAAAATAGAGGATATAGTGGGGAATTACGGTTTAGGTACAAGAAATGAAAGAGGAGAGAAACTAATAGAATGGGCAAATATTAATGATATGATAATTGGAAACACATGGTTTAAACACCATAAAAGACGACTATACACATGGAAAAGCCCTGATATGAAAATACGCAACCAAATTGACTACATACTTATTAATAAAAGATTTAGAAATGCATTAATTAATGTAAAGACAATGCCTGGTGCTGACGGTAACAGTGATCATGTACCACTATGTGGACAAATAAAAGTAAGATTAAAGAGAGGGGAAAAAATGGTTAAAAACTTTGAGACTTAGTAAAGAGGTTCTGAAAGTAGATAAAGAAATTCAAGAACAATACAGAGTGACTGTGAAAAATACGTACAATGCAATAGCTAAAATACAGAGTATAGATGAACAATGGGAAATGTTAAGGGACTCCATTCATCAAACTAGCAAAGAAATATTACCGGAGAGAAGCCAAAAAGCTAAGAAAAAATGGATGAATGAAGAAATCTTAAGGTTGATGGACAAAAGGAAACAGAATAAAAATGACAAACAAGAGTATGCTAAGATAAATAAAGAAATAAGAGATAAATGTGTGAAGGCAAAAGAAAGTTGGTTAAATGAGCAATGCAGAAAAATTGAATTAAATTCCATTAAAGATCAAAAAAGTATGTACAGACAAATCAGCGAGCTCACAGGAAGAAAAATACGAATAAATACAGGGTGTTTGAAATCAAAAACAGGACAGACTTTATTGGAGGAAGGTGCTATAATGAAGAGGTGGAATGAGTATATAAGAGAATTATATAACGGAGAAAGGGAAGAATTAACAGAAGAAAGTAACTTAGAAGGCCCACCTATTCTAAAAGAAGAAGTCGCTGATGCTATGAAACATATGAAGAAAGGAAAAACAGCTGGGCCAGATGAAATCACAATAGAAGAATTAGAAGTGTTGGGAGAATTTGGAGTAGATATATTAACCAAAATGTTGAATGATATTTACAGTAGTGGATATTTACCCAGTGATATGCTGAAATCTGTATTTATAGCTATACCAAAAAGACCAGGAGCAATTGATTGTGAAGATTTTCGTACAATTAACCTCATAAACCATGTCACTAAGCTTCTACTCAGAATTATAATGAGAAGAACAAGAAAGAAAATAAAAATGGAAATTAGTGAAGAACAGTATGGTTTTATGGAAGGAAAGGGTACAAACAATGCAATATATATATTACGAACACTAATAGAAAGATCAATAGAGAAACAAAGAGACATATATTTATGCTTCATAGATTATACTAAGGCATTTGATAAAGTAAAACATGATGAGCTGATTAAAATGTTGGAAGATATCAACATTGATGGGAAAGATTTAAGATTAATAAAGAATATATACTGGAACCAAGTAGCAGCAATTAAAATGGGAAATAAAGAGGGTAGTTACGAACAGATAAAGCTAGGAGTACGACAGGGGTGTGTCTTGTCACCCGATCTCTTCTCCCTGTATAGCGAAGTAATAATGAGAGAGATCAAAGAGAAGCCATGAATACTAATCGGAGGATATAATATAAACAATATACGCTATGCAGATGACACAGTATTGGTAGCGGATAATGCAACAGACCTACAACAATTGTTGGACAGGGTAGTAACAGAGAGTGCACAGGAAGGACTGTCCTTGAATATCAAGAAAACAGTAACAATGGTGATATCAAAGAAAATGGGGACGCCAAAATGTGACATAGAAATAGAAGGGGAAATTCTCAACCAAGTCGATAATTTTAAATACCTAGGGGCACTTATAACATCAGATGGAAGATGTACAAAAGAGATTAAGAGCAGAATAGGGCAGGCAAAGTCAGCATTTCAGAAAATGAAGAGTATCTTATGCAATAAGTCGCTATCAATGAATGTAAGAAAGAGAGTACTAAAATGCTATATAGAACCAGTTTTGCTGTATGGCAGCGAATCTTGGAATGTAAATGAACAAATTAGGAAGAACTTAGAAGCAACAGAGATGTGGTTTTTAAGACGAATGTTGCGAATTCCTTGGACTGCCAGAGTAACTAACAACGATTGCCTGAAAGAGGCTAATGAAACTAGAACACTATATACAACAATAAGAAAGAGACAAACATCTTTCTTTGGTCATGTGATGAGAAGAGAGGCATTGGAGAACATCGTGACAACTGGAAAGATCGAGGGGAAGAGAGGCAGAGGCAGACCAAGAGAAATGATGCTGGACGGACTGAGACGGTGGCATGGAGGAATATCATCAGCAGAGCTGATCCAGAACACCAAAGACCGAGATCTGTGGAGAACCATGAACGCCTACGCCAGCCGGCACGGCACTTGATGATGATGATGAACTCTAGAAAATAGGTCTCAAAAATTAGGTCTAATAGTTCGTACAGTTAAGACAAAGATAATGGGATTAAACAAAGTAAATAACGATCCAATATTCCTTGGTGGAACTCCACTTCAAGACACGGAATCATACACTTGTTTGGGAAGCAAAGTGGACACAAAGATATAGATAAAATAGGTATAGATAAAACAAGAATACAAAAAGCAACTGGAGCTTGCATAGCCTTAGGAAATTTTTGGAAGTCAAAGGAAGTTAAACTTAGTACCAAACGTAGAATTTTTAACTCCAATGTTGAATCGGCACTGTTGTATTTGTCAGAAACATGAAGAACAACTAAATGAATTGCTACAAACTAAAAATATTCACTAATTGGTACGGCGCATAATAGTGAAAATAAAATGGTATCGCAGAATGACAGTGCAGAGCTCATTAGAACTGAACAAATCCCAGTCAACTAAGAGGACGCTGGATAGAACACACAGTGTGAAAATCTGAGGATAGTATAAGTTAGATAGTCGAGGTTCCAGCTTCACGGCAACAGGTGGTCCCCATTATGCTCCGTTCCTGTGCCAGTGAATATCACACAAAATGCTCCCCACTGTCCAGTGTGAAAATACAGGAGTCTCGGCAATCCAACAGCCCGCACAGGTTAATGCCGCCGTCAGAATGCCAACACAAAAGTCCTCCACGAAAACCACAGTTCATCGTCGATGGAATCGGCAGTCACCAGAAAGACCTCATTGACCCGGGTTTTCTCATATGGCTCTGTCTCTATTCGCAGGGCGACCCGCTGAAAGTGCCGCATTAAGCACGAACTCCGTAGCTCCAGCGCCGACTCCCAGGAGTCGCCTGAAAAATGCACTCGTGAAACGAAAAGGCAAATCAGTCAATTCAGCAACAGCCGGTAGCCATTGTTCCGAACGTGCAGGTCACTGTACAAGCAAAAGCAGACATCTAAAGCATTCCACTCGAATATCACAGCTCACAGAGTTGCGCCACGCACTCACTCAGTAGCGGCCCGACGGAACCATATACTACCAGTCCAACATGAAGAAAATGCGAAATGCAAACCGCAGCCACAAAGATAAATACTCCAGAGGCCGTAGCGGTTCAATGCCTAACCTCCATGCTGAGAACCGGAAGTCCCTGAGGATAGTATAAGTTTACACTCTCTTGTCTGGAACTCACAGGGCAGGTGAAATAGCGAGAGACCCAAAAACACCCGAAGAAGAGAATTGCAGACGGAGATGAATAATACTGGGAGGACGAGGAGGGAGCTGTCGGAGATGGGACGGCTTGGCGTGATTTGATTGAGGGCCCATGCCTCTTTTGCCTCTATGGGAGATAAAGGGCAGAAGGAGCAGAACACTTACTTGCGCGATGAGACACACACACACACATACACACTCAACCTCTCTCTCTCTCTCTCTCTATATATATATATATATATATATATATATATATATATATATATATATATATATAGAGAGAGAGAGAGAGAGAGAGAGAGAGAGAGAGAGAGAGAGAGAGAGAGAGAGAGATGCACCAACAACAAGCAGCAGTGATGAAGAAATACATCACTTTTACGATGAAGTAGAAATGGCGATATCTATAATTAAATCACAAGAAATAAAAATAAAACTATGAGATTTTACAGCAAAAGTAGAAAAGGGGGAAATGGAGGATATAGTGGGGAATTATGGTTTATGTACGAAAAATGAAAGAGGAGAGAAACTAATAGAATTAGCAATGATATAACAATTGGAAACACCTGGTTTAAACACCATAAAAGATGATTTTACACAGGGAACAGCCCTGATAAGACAATGGTCAACCAAATTGACTACATACATATTTATAAAAGACTAGCTGACCCGGCCCGGCTTCGCCCAGGCCCTGGCGGGGATCTATCTATCTATCTATCAGTCTGTCTGTCTGCTTGTTTGTCTGTCTGACTGACCCGGCCCGGCTTCACCCAGTCCCTGGTGGGGAGCATCTCATTTAATTCATATAAGTAGTCATATAAGCTCCCGTTCCCGACTATCTGTCTGTCTGTCTATCTATCTGACCCGGCGTGGCTTCGCCCAGCTCCTGAAGGGGAGCGTCTCATTAAATTCACACAGTAACTTAAAAGAATTTCCTTCCACACACCATCTATTATTTTTAATGAAAACTGTTTTTAATCACCTACATGACTGTAGATAACTTCTTTAAGCATAAAAAGATGAGTTATAATGTTATGCATTATGCATTATTTTTATGAAAACTTTGAAAATTCCTTAAAGATTATATCATTATTTATTATAACTCATATGCCTGTAAATAACTATAGGCAAAGAGTTTATAAATCTTTGAAAACCATGCAACAATATGACTATAAAGTATATAGAAATGTTATTAAAAGTTATGCCCCTTGAAATAACTTTTCTAGAGTTAAGTCCCCTTGCTATATAGAAATTATAATGAAAAATGAAATATTAAATGTTATTAAGTAAGTAGCCGATTTTGCACTAAGAAACTATTACAGTCGGTTGCACAGGAATGAAAGGAAGACATGTAGAAAATTTCATCTCAATCGGTTGTACCGTTATCGAACGCATCCAATACATTGACAACCACACACAGTCTCTTTTATAGATATAGATTTAGGAATGGGTTAATTAATGTAAAGACAATGCCGGGTGCTGACTGTAATAGTAATCATGTACCACTATGTGGACTAATAAAAGTAAGATTGAAGAGAGGGGGAAAAGCGGTTAAGAACACCACAAGTCTTAATAAAGAGATTTTGAAGGTTGATAAAAAAAAATTCAAGAACAATACGGAGTGACTGTGGAAAAAAAATTGGTACAATGATGTAGTAACTACACTGTATAAATGAACAATGGGAAATGTTAAGGGACTTCATTCATTATACGAGCAAAGATATATTACCACAGAGAAGCCACAAAGCTAAAAAAAAATGGATGACTGATGATAGCCAAAAGAAAACAGAGTAATCATGACAAACAATAATATGCTAAGATAAATAAAGAAATAAAAGATAAATGTGTGAAAGCAAAATAAAAGTTGGTTAAACGGGTAGTGCAACAAAATGTATTAAATGTTATTAAAGATACTTAAATAAATATGCACAGACACACCAGTGCGCTCACAGGAAGAAATAAAGAATAAATTCAAGATGCTTAAAATCAAAAAGAGGAAAGATATTATTGGAGGAAGATGCTATAATGAAAAGGTGGAATTAGTATATAAGAGAGGGCGACGGTTTCAAGATGGCGACGGACGGTCGTGTTGTTTTGTGTTCGTTAACTTTTTCGCGTAAGGGATGGATTTATTCATTTCTTGCGTGTAATTGGTGTGCCAGGATGTAAAACTAGGAGTTTCTACTCAAGATCTGCGCGGGTGCTACGGAGTTCGTGCATCGAGCGAAGCCATCCTTGAGTGAATTTTCAGCAGCGTGTGTGGTTCTCAATCAAAAGTCAGTGTTTACGTTTTTTCAACATGGCGGAACAACGTGTGTTTTCCGAACGATCAGCAGTCAACATACCGAAGCGGCGTGGTAGCCGCGCAGGGAAAAAGAAGCCAGGTAAGCGCGGTGGCTTGAGACGTTTTAGACTCAAGTGTCACCGTCTAGGACTCAGGAACATCCGTATTCTATATTGGAACTGTGCCAGTGTAAAACAACGGGGCTCTATTTTAGAAACCCTAGTTTACAGGAACGACATTGTAGCACTCCAGGAGACGAGACTGGGCGATCAGCTACTCCGAATTGCCGGCTTCAAATGTTTCTATAACAGACGACATCTGGGAACGGCGATTCTCGTTCGCGACAGCATGGTGGCGTCAGAGCTAGACATGTCCAGTTGGAACAGTGACGATATACAAATACAGGCGTTGAGAGTTCATTCCAGTACACCATTCGTGTTGGTTAATGTTTATGCCCGCAATGCGAGTGTGGACGCCCAGAAGTGGCAGTGCTTAAGTGGCATATTAGGCCACGAGAGAAATGTTATTTTCTGTGGTGACTTCAACGCTAAAGGCAGATCATGGGGAAACACTTCCTCCAATACACAAGGGGAGGAGCTCGAGACTGCACTGGAAACCATCGACCTGGTTTGTATCAACAGTGGCTGTGTCACCAGGACAGCAAGCCGTCCAGGCGATGAGGACAGTGCTATTGATCTGGCGCTAGTTTCACCTTCACTCACTACAGTGTGTAGATGGGGTGTCCTAGGACACCATGGCAGCGACCACCACCCATGCAGCATATTGGTGGAGAAAGGCAGAACCAGGCAGCACAAGCTAAAGGTAAAGACGTTCCAGTATGACAGTACAGGGCAAGATGTGGTGAGTAAAATAAGACGTGACAAGCGCAGAACGTTTCAGGGCAGGAAGAAAAGGAAAAAAAGCTGGGAGCAGCCACCGTGGTGGAGTTTCGAGGTGGAGAAGGCTTGGGTGGATAAGCGTAGTGCTGTAAGGAGATGGCAAAATGCCAAGAAGAACAGAGCTGGTCATCCTAGTCCCTGCTTGCACTTAGAAAGAGAGATGCACACAAAAGTAAGCTATTTCAAAAAACTGGTCACGGTGGTTAAAAGCGAAAAATGGGCAGAGGTGTGTCAAAGAGTAAGCACAGACAAGTCACTGAAATTGTTCTGGCGACTACATAAAAGCATGAGTGGTGTAGTCAAGAATGAGAGCATTTCTGACTTCCAAGGTGCTGACCTCATCTGGCAGAGGACTGACGAGGACAAGGGCAAAGCCCTCTTTGAACGCTACCTTGAGCAGAGCAACCAGACAGACATGGGAGGCCGGAATCTGGCCAAGGAGGTCACCTCAGACAGATGCAAGGCCCAGAACACTTCGGATGAAGACACAGTGACAGTGCAAGAAATCAAGGCTGTGCTTCGACGATCAAAAAACAGTGCTCCAGGTCCTGATGGCATAAGATACGACGACATAAATAGGTGTACCGACAATGAGCTAGAGAAACTAGCAGACATGTACAACAACAGTATAGGGAGTGCTAGCATCAAGGAGGAATGGTTACACAGCTATCTGATTCCCTTGCCGAAGCCTGACAAAGACCACAAGAAAATTCAGGGATATCGAATTATAACCATGCAGAATACAATAGGCAAGCTGCTGGAGAAGGTAATTGCCAGGAAAATATCAAGCCAACTAGAGAGGCAAGGTGTTTTCCCACCTACCCTGGGTGGGTACCGTCCAAAAAGAGAAACCTGGACCAATGCAGCAGTCTTTGCCCATGATGTCTATGAAGGTTTCCACTCAGGCACTGAAACCGTTGCTGCAGCGATTGATCTTGAGGACGCATACAACAGAGTACCACTGGATTTTTTAATGTTTCAGCTTCTTGAACTAAACGTAAGTCCATTCCTCCTTAGTTGGATCGCTGCAGCTCTCTTCCAACGGAAAGTAGTTTTTAGATGTGGCAGTTGGACTTCGGAACCAACAACAATATATCCTGGCCTACCACAGGGATCACCATTATCTCCGGTACTGTTCAACGCCTACACAGTGAGAATCACCAGTGAGCAGATCACTGGACCTGGCAGGACATTGTCATATGCCGATGATGTTTTAGTGTATCGTCAGGGTAAGGATAGAGAGGAGGTTGCTGTGGAGCTACAAACCGAACTCAATCGCATAAGTACTTGGTGTGATGAAGCTGGGGCAATGGTCAACCCAACAAAGGCAACAGTGACTTGGTTCTCGTTGAATAATCATATTGTCAACAATCCAACACCAACTGTAATGCTGTGTTCAGAGACGGTGGAAAGAACGCAGGCACACTGATACGGTTTGATCGAAGCCTTGCTTATAATGTGCACATAGACCAGGTGATAACAAAGGCCAAGCGGGGTTTGGCAGCGATGCGGGTGATGGCGGCAGCAAACTGTGAGCAGCGCCATCTATGTCTTCTGTACGAGGGGCTGGTCATGTCTGTTTTGGAGTATGCAATGGCAATCCTGACTGTCAGTCATAAGCAGATAGAAAGGATGGAAAGGATACAGAATGAAGCTATGCGCATTATTCTTGGATGTACAAGAGATACAGCATGCAGGGCGATGCGCTACCTTCTTGATTTTCCAACCATTGAAGAGAGAATGCAAGTTTGCAGGGCACGCGCCTACCTCAGAATTAACGCAAACACACAGCATCCACTGCATAGTGAAATTAGGAAGGTGAAGGGCAGCAGGTTAAAAAGAGGACGGTCGTGGATGGGTCAAGCCGAGGACATTCTTCAACAGGTGTGTTCACTTGAGGACTTAGAACCTGGCGAGGAGTGGGTGCAAGTGCCAACAGACTTCTGCACATCCTTTTCAGTTTGCATCCAACTAGATAGAAAATGCAGACAAGAAAATCCGGCTGCTGTTGAGGCTGAAGTACAAGCGTTGATTTTCGAGAATTCGCTAGACAGTGACGCGGTCATCTACACAGATGGGTCGGTCATCCGACATGTGAGAAGCTCATGGGCCTTTACAGCTCGGGCCGGAGGGAGAATTGTGAAGGAGGACTCTGGTGCTTTCACTGAAACCACAAGTAGCCTGACCATGGAAGTCATGGCAGTAAGTAAAGCAATAACATGGCTCGAGACACAGACATTCACTAGGGCTTGTTTCCTTAGCGACTCAATGAACATGATCAAGAGGATAGAGGAGGGGTCGATCCGAAGAGAATGGTTGCTGCCTCTGAAGCGGTCTCGGCTGGCAAAGATTAGTTTCATCTTCGTGCCAGGGCATGCGGGAGTACAAGGAAATGAGCGGGCTGACAAGCTCGCAGGTGAGGCTACTGTTGAGGGCGGACGCGCCATGGACCAGGCTGACATTCTGAATGCTCTACGAGAAGTGAGACTTTTGCAAGAACCAAGTGATGACTGTGAATCTACAACAATGGCCAGACTGCGAGAGCAGCAAATTAAAAGAGGGGTGGCCAAACAAGAACACTACGCAGGAAGCCAAAGAAGATTGATAAACCAACACAGAACTGGCGTCGTTAGCCGCTACACGCTGCGGGATTTGCTGAGGAGGGGATCCGAGCACTTATGGACTGAATGGTCCGATGTGCAACGAGGATGATCTGTCGACTAACTAACTAACTAACTAGTATATAAGAGAATTATATGATGGAGAAAGGGAAGAATCAAAAGAAGAAAGTAACCTTGAAGGTCCACCCATTATAAAAATTAAAAAAAAGAAGTCGCTGACGCTATTAAGCATATGACGAGAGGGAAAACAGCTGGATCAGATGGAATCACAGTAGAAGAATTAGAAGTATTTGGAGAATTTATAGTAGACATATTAACCAAACTGTTGAATGATATTTACAGCAGTGGATTTCTACCGAGTGGTATTCTGAAATCGGTATTTATAGCTGTACCAAAAAGACGAAGAGCAATTGAATGCGAAGATTTTCGTACAATTAACCTCATAAACCATGTCACTAAGACTCAGAATTATAATGATACGAACACAAATGAAAGTAAAATTGGAAATTGGTGAAGAAACGTATGGGTTTATGGAAGGAAATGGTACAAACAATGCAATATATACATTACGGACACTAATAGAAAGATCAATAGTGAAAGAGAAAAACATATTTGTGCTTTGTAGTTTATACTAAGGCATTTGATAAAGTTAAACATGGGATCTCTTCTCTCTCTATAGCAAAGTAATAAATCGAACTGCAAACCGAACTCAATCGCATAAGTACTTGGTGTGCTAAAGCTGGGGCAATGGTTTAACCCAACAAAGGCAACAAGAACATGGTTCTCTTTGAATAATCATATTGTCAACACTCCAACACCAACTATTAATCTGTGTTCAGAGACTGGAAAGAAATCAGGCTATGAAATACCTGGGGATACGTTTTGATCGAAGCCTTGCTTATAATGAGCACATAGACCAGGTGATAACAAAGGCCAAGCGAGGCTTGGCTGCGATGCGGATGATGGCGGCAGCAAACTGTGAGCAGCGACATCTATGCCTCTTATATGAGGGGCTAGTCATGTCTGTTTTTGAGTATGCGATGGCGATCCTGACTCTCAGCCGTAAGCAGATACAAAAGATGGAAAGGATACAAAACGAAGCTATGCGCATTATTCTTGGATGTACAAGAGATACAGCATTCAGGGCGATGCGCTGCCTTCTTGATTTTCCAACCATTGACGACAGACTACAAATTTGCAGAGCACGTGCCTACCTCAGAGTTAATGCAAACACACAATATCCACTGCATAGTGAAATTAGGAAGGTGAAGGGCAGCAGGTTAAAAAGAGGAAGGTCGTGGATGGGTCAAGCCGAAGTCATTCTTCAACAGGTGTGTTCACCTGAGGACTTAGAACCTGGCAAGGAGTGAGTACAAGTGCCAACAGATTTCTGTACGTCCTTTTCAGTTTGCATTCAACTAGACAGAAAATGCAGACAAGAAAATCCGGCTGCTGTGGAGGCGGAAGTACAAGTCTTGATTTTCGAGAATTCGTTAGACGGTGATGATGTCAATTACACAGATGGGTCGGTCGTCCGACATGCGAGAAGCTCATGGGCCTTTACGGCGCGGGCTGGAGGGAGAACTGTGAAGGAGGACTCTGGTGCTTTTGTTGAGACCACAAGTAGCCTGACTATGGAAGTCATGGCAGTAAATAAAGCAATAACATGGCTCGAGACACAGACATTCAATATGGCATGTTTCCTTAGCGACTCAATGAGCATGCTCAAGTGGATAGAGACGGGGTGGATCCGAAGAGAGTGGTTGCTGTCTCTGGAGCAGTCTCGGCTGACAAAGATTAATTTCATCTTCGTGCCATGGCATGCGGGAGTACAAGGAAATGAGCGGGCTGACAAGCTCGCAGGTAAGGCTACGGTGGAGGGCGGAAGCGCCATGGACCAGGCTGACATTCTGAATGCTCTACGAGAAGTAAGACTTTTGCGAGAACCAAATGATGACTGCGAATCTACAACCATGGTCAGAGTGCAAGAACAGCAAATTAAAAGAGTTGTGGCCTAACAAGAACACTACGCAGGAAGCCAAAGAAGATTGATAAACCAGCACAGAACTGGTGTCGTTAGCCGCTACACGCTGCGGGATTTGCTGAGGAGGGGATCCCAGCACTTATGGACTGAATGGTTCGATGTGCAATGAGAATGATCTGTCGAATAACTAACTAACTAACTAGCAAAGTAATAATGAGAGAGATCAAAGAGAAGCCATGAATACTAATGGGAGGTTATAATATAAACAATATACGCTATGCAGATGACACATTATTGCTTCGGATAATGCAACAAATTTACAACAATTGATAGATATTGTAGTAACAGAGAGTGCAAAGAATGTACTATCCTTGAATATCAAGAAAACAGTAACACTGGTGATATCAAAGAAAAAAGTGACACCAAAATGTGAAATAGAAATATAAGGGAAAATTCTTAACCAAGTGGATAGTTTTAATTACCTAGGGGCTTTTATAGCAGGAGATGGAAGATGCACAACAGATCAGTTCAGTTCAGTCGCAGTTCCAACACCACAGCAACGGGTCGACACCATTGTGCTCCGTTCCCGAGCCAGTGAATATCACATAAAATTTTCCTCACTGCCCCATATGAAAAGTGGAAAAGACAGGAGTCTCGACAAATAACAGCCCGCTCAGACACACTGTGCATAATGCCACCACCAGAATGTCACCACAAAAGTCCTCCACGAACTATACCGTTCATCCTTGATGGAAGTGGCAGTCACTTTCCCAACCAGATGTTCACCTCCAAAGTCTCGATGTTTCTAGATGTTGGTGTTCTGTTTCTAGATGTTTTCTAGCCAGCCAAACCATTTTATCTCCGAACAGAGATTAAGAGAAGAATAGGGCAAGCATAGGCTGCATTTCGGAAAATGAAGAGTATCTTATGCAATAAGTTATTATCATCGAATGTAAGAAAGAGAGTACTAAAATGCTTTATAGAACCTGTATTGCTGTATGGCAGTGAATCTTGGAAAGTAAATGAACAAATTAATAAGAACTTGGAAGCAACAGTCATGTAGTTCCTGAGACGAATGTTGCAAATTCCTTGGATTGACAAAGTAACTAAAAACGACTGCCTGAAAGAGGCTAATGAAACTAGAACATTATATACAACAATAAGAAATATACAAACGGCTTTCTTTGGTCATGTGATGAGAAGAGAGGCATTGGAGAACATCTGGACAACTTGAGCGATCGAGGGGAAGAGAGAGGGAGGCAGACCAAAAGAAATGATGCTGGGTGGATTGGGACGGTGGCATGGAGGAATATCATCAGCAAGGTTGATCGAGAACACCACAGACCGAGATTTGTAGAGATTCATGAAAGCTTACGCCAGCCGTCATGGCACTTGGTGGCGATGATGATTTATATATATATATATATATTTTTTTTTTTTTTTCACGTAGCATGTCTTTTGTAGGACGTTGTACTGAACACATGTTCGTTTTCTAGGCAATGATGCGTTTAGAGAGAGAAAGAGAGAGAGAGAGAGAGAGAGAGAGAGAGAGAGAGAGAGAGAGAGAGAGAGAGAGAGAAACGAGAGAGACTAGGAATTGTCAGAGTTTGTGTCCAGAGGTCGTTAACACGGAGTCAAAGTCACATAATACGGGTTGGCAGTCAGCAGTAAACGATTTGGGAGCATATTGCTTTGCATTGAGCTTCAACATGGTACAACTGTCCTAGTTCAGAAAGCAATAGCAAATTACTATTATGGCACAGTGACAAACAGCGAAGAAATATTCTGGGTTGATTACAGCGCTCTGTAAAAAATGATACATGACATATGCCTGGGTCATTGACATTGAGGTGAGTGAACTATAGCCGGGCTACGAGAAAAACAACCAGCCCGGAGAAATAATGGTGAGGGTAGATGTAGACCCCCAGGGTGGATGGGGCGAGAGACAGTATATTTTGGGTGAAGTGCGGAGACTTGGGAAGACAGTTGAAGCTGGGACCGACTGAAAGTTGGGTCGCTTTGGACAGTTGGTGTTTTGGACTCCGAGCGGATCGGTAGTCTAAGGAGAAGGAGCGGAGTTGGATATATATCCCCTTCCTGTGTTTTTCTCCAAGTTGTGAATGCAGGCCTAAAACCCAGTGGGGTTTGGATAGTTAATGTAGGCCTGAACCCAAAGTGGGTGGTATTGTGTGAGGTCCAGCCGTGGGTAGTAGCTGGATAGCTGTTTTGTGAATTGGAGATTCAGCAGGCCTTGAGAAGGCAGCGATGTGTGCGTGTTAAGTTGTGTCATATATCTTCTATGGATTATATTGTTTCTGGATATATAAGGATGTTCCGTTTGTCCGTGTTCTTTCTGTATTAAAGGATTATGTGCGCCAACTCAATCTTGTTTAATGACTGATGGATGTGTATTACTGGGGTGAGTTGCATTGTGAGACAGGTGGCTAGATCTACTTAAACTCTATAGTGACATACAAGGAACATTGAACCCTAGACAACGACCATGTCACTTAGTGATTATAAAGAACAATGTGACATTATCTGGAAGGCTCGTCAGGTCAAGAAACCTATTGCCATATAGACATTGTTGTCATTCTGTTTATCTGTGAACTCGTCGATTAGAGAGGATACTAAGATCAGAGACATTAGTTGGATGCCCAATTACAACGACAATTATGGCACAAGGAATAAACACCATTTTCATTAGACGGTCAATGCCAAAAGTGTCCGAGACGTAATACAGAGTTCACGAGGAACCAGGTAAAAATTACATTTCTCACTCAGAGAGAGAGAGAGGGGGGGGGGGGTGGACAGCGGAGCGTGTCCACGGTATAAACACTGGGTTTTCTCCGTGCGGGAACTGGCTAGCACATAGTTCACGAGAAGGTCACTGCAGGTAAATTTGATAGCAAGACAGTTCACGAAAGGACACCACGGCACATCAAAAACAGCGCGCGTTGAGAAGACACGGCACAGATCAACGGAGAGTGTGGGGTGACGCGGTTGGTCACTTGTCACAAAGAGCGCAAAGAGAAAATAAACTGTCTTGTGGAGAAGACAGGATTGTAAATCAAAGATATTGACAGGTGTGTGTGGCGAGACAATCGCACCGTGTGGTCGCAGGTCGACTGGTCAAGATTTTTCGACGCCGTTAATAGGACGGGATGGACACCAGCGACCAGGTGCTGGGGCAGAAGTGGAAAGTGTTTGTGTATGACGGAAAAGTTTCCGGGCATTTTACAGACAGATTAAGTGTGGATAATTGTGATAAAGATGTACTGAGGTACTGACTGAGGTACTGACTGAGGTTGACTGCGGGGGTCAAGGTCAGGTTGACAGAGGGTCAGCGCTGTTTTCGAGGTCGGTGTAAAGTGTGATTTTCCACGGAGTTAAAAGAGCAGCCGTGTTGGGGCTGAGAAGGTTGTGTGGAAATTTTTTACTAAGGATTTATCCACTGAAGGTGATAAAGAGAAATTAGGTTGACCTTGGGAGGCAAGGTGGTTTAACAGTAAGAAGTTACTGAGGAAATTTCCATGGCCTGTTGTGGTCAAGATGACTCATGTGGCCTGAAGGCGAATTGTGAATGAACAATCAAGTTGTTTTGAACGAAAACCAGACTTTATGTTTCGTCTTTGTTGAACTGTTCTACTATCGTTATCATTACTCTGTCATGAGCAATCATTGTTACAACGAAGGATGACATGTCATCACCGCAGGCAGGGTTGCATACAGTTGCCAAAAAGAACTGACTCTACAGAGTTAAAGCGGTGGACATTTGATGTCATTTTTTTGGGTGGAACTTTGTCTTTAAACGTGAATCTATCACATAATTGATACAACTACGGACCATCTCCGCAACCAAGATATAATAGTGTTACGGACTGGGTTGAGACAAGACGTTTGGATTATTACTTTGTTGTCACCATGTCCAGGGAAAGTAACAACATATCAAAAGAACATTTTTCTGTTAAGATTTATTTACCGTCGTAGACATTTCGGAACATTAGCTTTAACCGACAGACATTTCCGGGATATTATTGGAAACGATTTCTAACAAATTAAGAACTTTTGGCGACTGGTTAATAAGCACATTATTTTCGGTCAACCATTTGGACACTTTGTTTGCTCCCATCGTCATAGATATTGTTGTCGGATGTTACGCAATTATTTGTATGTGGTCCAGTGTTTGTCAGAGGTAGGAGATTTTTGTGTTGTTTCGCGAACGAGACAGGGCAAAAAGTTATTTCTGAGGTGCACCATATATTTTCTGGGAATAAAATCGAAAGGTCGGTTTGTTTGGTTCTGCAGGGACGGTCCTGGATTATATACCGTGCCATTTTGTGTTTAACGTCAAATCGGTGTATATTTTGAGGTTATATTTTTTTGTTTTCTTTTCATTATATTTACATATAACATTTGTTTTCTTCGGATATATGTTATTATTGTGATCTTTCGTCATTTCTGCTGTCTAGTGGTCGGTGTCAGTTTATATTTATATATTACGCGCACAGTTGTGTTTTACATGGGCATGTCAATGTTAGTGGTTATTATTTCTATGTAATCATCTGTATGCGTGTCACTAGCCTATGCGTATAGCGTTTATAGACATCACTTAGTGTGGATCATCCATTCCTTTGTATATGTGTGTGTGTATATATATATTTAACAATATTTCCAGACATTTTCTACAACTATTTGCGATATATACGAAGGAGTATAGGTGATATTCCCCCCCCCTCATTACCTAGTGCTTGTAGAGTGACTGGGTGAGGACAGAGTAATATTATTAGCACTGCGAATTTACGTACACAGTAAGCGGTGGTGTACTTAGGGGAGGTACATAAAAACTAGCAGCAGAGTCTTTACATTTATAGTTGGCTGACAGACAGCAACGAGTCCACAAGTACAAGATCCCTACTTTAATGGAATATATTGAAGCAGGGGAACGGTTAGGCCTGAAGGGAAAAGAGTTACAGGAGTATGCAGAAGCAAAAGAACAAAAACAGGCAGAAAGAGAACAAAGACAAGCTGACAGAGAACAGAGACAGGCTGAACTCGAAACCAAGAGTCTACAGGAAGTAAAGTTACCTTAACTAGAAAACAAGCATCTACAGGAAGAGAAAGAGACACAATTGAAACTAGAAATGAAACAACAAAAACACCTACAGGAAGTAAAGTTAGCTGAAATGGAAAACAAGCGTCTACGGGAAGAGAGAGAGACACAAATGAAAATAGAAATTGAGAAAGAAAAGCTCAAAAGGGAAACTGAAATTGAGTTTAAAAAATTAGAACTATCTTCGAAGGGTCAAAGTGAGGAAAGCAGAAGACCTTCGCAATCATCACAGCGACTAAAACTGCCATACTTTACGGACCGTGACAGTCGTGAAGCTTATCCTTCCAGATTCGAGGCATCGGCGAAATTTTTAGGCATTCCAGAGGAAGAATATTCTATGAGACTTGGTGAGGTTCTAACGGGTAAGGCCCTAGATACCATGTTTAATTTACCTTTGGAAGAAAGAAACAATTACACTATTTTACGTCAACGTTTGCTTACAAAGTTCCAACTAACAGAACATGGATACAGAACAAAGTTCAGACAATTATTGCCAGAGACAAATCAAGATTTTACAGATTTTGTTAACACAGTAAAGAACACATTTAATAAATGGATGGAGCTTGCAGAAGTAGGGAAAGATTTTAATAAATTAGTGGATTTAGTGTTAAGAGACAAGGTTTTATCATCATGTAATACAAACTTAGTGGCGTTCTTTGAAGAACGTAAGCCAAAGGACATAGACACAATGTCTCAGTTAGGACAAAACTACATGACTGCACACCCAAACAGTGCTATTGGTAGACAAATGAGTGAGGAAATAGTCTGTGCAGCGTATACGAAACAGGACCAGAATCCAGGTATTAGACCAAGATAGAAAAGTGTGGATTCAGCACAGAAAGGTGAGCAGCAAGAACCTCAAGATAATGGTTTCCGTGGCAACCAGTTTGGCAGAGCAGGACGTTACCCATACAAAAGGGGGAATTTTCAGAGACGTCCAAATAGTTATGCCGGATGCTGGAATTGTGGGAGCTGGAGACACAAGGCAGCACAGTGTGATGTACAACCATCCAGTGAGCCAACGAGTAACGTAAGGAAGAAGATCATCTGTTTTAAATGTGGCAAAAAGGGGCACGTCACCCATCAATGTAGGATGAGATAAACAGAGCACTCAAATGCAGCGCAAGTAATTGAGACGCTTAACAATGAAAATTGTAGTGGATGTAAACCTCTTTTTGAGAAAGACGGTCAGCTGGTCTTAATATGTGGTCACACAGTTAAAGCAGGATCAGCAGTGCATGAAGGAGGTAGTCTGGAGATGCACCATGGATTTGTTAATTATAGGCCAGCGTTAACAATTAGGGATTCCGGATGTACGTCCATCGGAGTTAGAAAGAGTTTAGTGCATCCCTCGGATTACACAGGGGAAAATATTAGATCCATAACATTTAATGGGACAGTAGAATTCTACCCATTAGCCGTGATAACAGTGAAAACACCATATATCACAGGAAGAGTGGCAGTGTGTGTTCTGGACGCACCAGTGGCGGATTTGATCATAGGAAATGTAGCAGGAGTTAAAGATTGTACAGAAGAAGAAGAAGAAGAAGAAGCAGTTTATTGGGACCAGATACATAGTGTAAGTAGTAACGGGGTAGTTACTAAAAGAAAACCTAAATTAGAGAGTATAGCTAAAGAAAAAGAGGCACTTGAAGTAGACACAGAGGACAACGATAGGACAGCTGAGCAGGTGAGAATGGATCTCAAATATAGCTGTAGGGAATCCCAGAGACAAGATACTACTCTCGACAAATGTTTCCAAGGGTGTAGTAAAGTGAGACAGGGACAATTAAAGAAGGGTAGATATTGCTTCGGAATGAAGAACAATGTTCTCACTCACCGGTTTTCAGATGGCAGAACTGTACGGGGGCAAGTAGTAGTACCGTTAGCACATAGAGACCGATATACTAGAACAGCGCAGGATTGTGCAGGTGTATGGGACATAGGAGTAAGGAGTAAGCAGCAGAGAGCAGAATGCCAGGGATATTGGCCCGGATTTAATAAAGAGTTCAGACTAAATAAAAACTCCAGTGTAACGGTACAATATGCAGATAGCAAAGTTAAGGCAGTTCAAAAGAGTGTTAACGACATCACTGAACCAGGGTTAGGATTAACAAACAGATGTTTTAAAGATATAGGAAACATGAGGCATGGGTACATTAACGGTAGACACAGCATCGACAGGAATCAGAGGTGGGTTGATGCAAGAAAAGAACCACCTGATATATGGTCGACACACAAACTCTCCAGATAGTTGAGGGAAGATATAGCAATGCAGCGCCTCAAAATATATTCTTGGACCATTATTAGTAAAGGTACAGGGGTTGTGTGGTATTGAAGATATTAATAGACCTGCGGGTACATAAATATAATGCTTTTCTATGTTATGTTGATTACTAGGCAATGTTTTAGCTCATGCATTGGTACACTAGTTGGAAAGTTGTTGGTATTGATGTGTGGGGAATATGGGAGTGTACTATGAGCATTTGATGTATTATTTAGTATGGTATCTAGAGTGAGATGGAGCCATACTTAGGGCTACCCAGGCAATATGTCTGGGTCACATATTTGATAAGGATTAGTCTCCCAACATTTGAAAACGATGTTTTTTTTTGAAGAGGGGGTAGTGACATATGCCTGGGTCATTGACATTGAGGTGAGTGAACTATAGCCGGGCTACGAGAAAAACAACCAGCCCGGAGAAATAATGGTGAGGGTAGATGTAGACCCCCAGGGTGGATGGGGCGAGAGACAGTATATTTTGGGTGAAGTGAGGAGAATTGGGAAGACAGTTGAAGCTGGGACCGACTGAGAGTTGGGTCGCTTTGGACAGTTGATGTATTGGACTCCGACCGGATCGGTAGTCTAAGGAGAAGGAGCGGAGTTGGATATAGAACCCCAAAGTGGATGGTATTGTGTGAGGTCCAGTCGTGGATAGTAGTTGGATAGCTGTCTTGTGAATTGGAGATTCAGCAGGCCTTGAGAAGGCAGCGATGTTTGCGTGTTAAGTTGTGAGGAGTATATATATCTTCTATGGATTATATTGTTTCTGGATATATAAGGATGTTCCGTTTGTCCGTGTTCTTTCTGTATTAAAGGATTATGTGCGCCAACTCAATCTTGTTTAATGACTGATGTATGTGTATTACTGGGGTGAGTTGCATTGTGAGACAGGTGGCTAGATCTACTTAAACTCTATAGTGATATACAAGGAACATTGAACCTTAGACAACGACCATGTCACTTAGTGATTATAAAGAACAATGTGACAATACACAACAAATATATAATCTCATCTTGTTCTTCTTTGTACCTTGCGGTGTAAGATGAAGCATAAACAGTGGAAGAGTGCCCGTTTATGGGCTTCATATATCGTGATTACCTTGGATATGCAAATAATCTCATCTCATCTCATCTCATCATGTTCCTCTTGTACCTTGTGGTGTCGAGGTGAAGTATAAACATGTGTGTGTGTGTGTGTGTGTGTGTGTGTCTGTGTCTGTGTGTGTGTGTGATAGGTAGTTAGTAAATTAGTTAGTCAGTCAAATAGCGAGCCAGCCAGCCAGTCAGCCAACCAGTCAGTCAGTCAGTTAATCAGTCAGTCAGTCAGTCAGTCAGTCAGTCAGTCAGTCAGTCAGTTAGTTAGTTAGTTAGTTAGTTAGTTAGTTAGTTAGTTAGTTAGTTAGTTAGTTAGTTAGTTAGTTAGTTAGTTAGTTAGTCGCGGTTCCATTTTCACGACAAAGATTTTCCCGATGATGCTCCGTTCCTATACCAGTGAATATCACACAAAATGATCCTCACAACGCCATGTGAAAGGTGGAACAGACAGGAGCCTCGACAAACCCACAACTCGCACAAATGTACTATGCATAATGCCGCTGCCAGTATGACAACACAAACGTCCGCTACAAAAAATACAGTTCATCGTCGAGGTAAGCGTCGCTCACTATAAAATCAGCAGCCACACATTACTGCACAAGGCAAACCCAGCAACCTGCCGGTCGCCATTTTTCTGAACATGCAATTCACGCTACAAACAACCGCGGACAGATGTAAAAGCACTCCACATGAAATTTACATCTCACAGTGTCGCTCCATGAAATTACCTCAATATCTGGGCGACGGAACCATGCACAACCAGTAAAACATAAGGAAATGCATATGCAAACCGTAGTAATAAGAATAAATACTCCTTAGGCCTTAATAGCTCAACAACCTATCCTCCATATTGAATAGGAATATATATATATATATATATATATATATATATATATATATATATATATATATATATATATATATATTAAATTCACATATTCTTTACAGGACGTCTGTCGGATCCGCTTAGATTGATGGCTCAATCCCAAAGAGATAAAGGATGAAAACTCCTTTTTCCCAATGCGATCCTGCCCGTTTAATTAATTTAGCTGTACTGACTCAATTGTTTGAGACCAGAAATAGAGTTTTAGAGAACCAAGGAATACCTTCAGGAAATAACTGACAAAGTTGTATTCCCTTTTATACCCAAAATATCCTTTAAGTGGTTCCTTGCCTCTCCTCTACCAACTAATTAATTCTATCTAGGGTAATTTAAAACAATTTAACTATGACAATTAAAATACAATCAATACATGACATGACCTCAGTTTTTATGATTTAATAAACACAAATATGGATTTTGTAAATTGCATTCAAAATTACAATTTCCTGTCATAAAATAAGGACATATACATATATAGTAAATATACAGAATTGATGTGCCAATTATAAGGTAGATATTAAGTTATATTTTTCCCAGTGGCATGTAATGCTAATCT
This sequence comes from Cepaea hortensis, assembly GCA_963921405.1. Taxonomy (NCBI): domain Eukaryota; kingdom Metazoa; phylum Mollusca; class Gastropoda; order Stylommatophora; family Helicidae; genus Cepaea; species Cepaea hortensis. The sequence goes on along the minus strand of OY992893.1, from coordinate 51,636,218 downwards.
TTTACTGGCCTGGATGATCTGGAAAAAAAAGAACTGTCTACAATCAGGATTCTCCACTTCCAGCTTTGGGAATCACTCTGGCTATCATCAATTGTAGTATTAGTGTTCCAGGGGGTAGTAGAACATAAGTTGGCTCTTGGTTTTCCTTTCCATTGTTTGACAGGGAAATGTTTACATAAAGATTACCTCTCCTCTGAGACAAATGGAATGGTTGCAGGTAGATAAGGTTCTGCGCTACTCTATCAAGGGCATCACTCAACAATGTGCTCACTCAACAGGTGCTGCATTCAATCTTCACCAAGTCAGGTTTAGATAATGACCACTACCTGCAATTTTAGCATTATACAATTCTAATTATATCATAAATATGACATTAAAAAGGAAATGTAAGAGCCTAAGAACATAACCAGTGAAAACAATAAAAGGAATCTTGTTCTTAGAGAAAATAACATAGAAGAAAGGTAGTCTTGGTGTTCCCAATAAGTTATCCCCAACATAGTTGTTTGCTCTCAATCCAATCTTCCACTATCAAGTGTTCAAGGTTTAACTAGCAGATGTGCAGTTTCATCTTCACCTATGCCTGTCCTCAGGTCTATAATTTAAGTCATACCTTGATTGATTTGGAATTTACAACTATGTCTCCTATCCCATTCTGTTCCTAGTTAATTCTCTTGTTCATCTTTTTCTATTCAAGAAAAAGGGTCTCATACATTAAGAGCTTTTAAAAATCAGTTTCCATTTCCATGAGTATTTGCTTATAAACAAGATAAGTACATTCTGGTATTATTCTTGTATAGCATTCAGGTGTATTCTTCTTCATTAAATGCTTCAAGTGAGAAGATTTCTTCCATTTTCATGGATGTAATATTGATTATTATCATCATCATCATCATGGTTTTTATAATCATTGTAATTACAATCATTATCATTATTTTCATAATTATTACATTGTCATTACAATCATTATCATTATTATCATGCTTATGACATTAGAAATCATTACATTATTCTAACATTATCATCATAATCATTGTTACATCATTTTCATTAAATTACAGTCATCATCATCATCTTTGTAGTACATTATTATCATTATACTACACCATATGTGTTAACATGAACTACAAAGTGGGATTTTGCTTAAATTACAAACATAGATGCTGATGCTATGCGTAATGTATGATATGGTTTGTGTCGTGCTTAGCGCACAAAACTAGATGATTATAGCATGAATGATATTTTATACAAAGTGGCGTTATGCACCGGAGTATACTAAATTATTTTTTAGTTTATGGGTTACACCAAAGCATTTCTCTGGTGATAGGCATGGCATTCCACATCAAAGTTGCCGGCTATCATGAGATTGACTGTTGGCTTATACTCCCTCTCTCTCAGCATGTAACTTCACTCACTCACTTAATTTCCTCATGCATCAGTCAACATGTATATTTGTGCATGTGAGGTCACTTCACTCTCTCAGACATCAGTAATATGTGTGGATGATCATTTCACTCATTCCATAGACACATTCATAATGGTATGGGTGATAGTATAGGAATCATTCATCACACGTCCTTCATACTGTTATGTAAAGTGGATACTTATGTGATTTCCCAATGATAACCTTAAATGTTAACACCATTGACATCACAATGAGATCTCACCCATTCATCAGACACAATCATATCTGTATGGATGACAATCATGCATATGTAGGTGCTTTACCCAGAATACCTTCACAGATTCAACATGAATGACATTACAAGGGAATCTCATCCTTCAACCTAACTTATACTATTTCATGGATATTTAGTCATGCATGCTGATGGGTTTTATCAAATGATACATTCCCATCTGTTTAACAATGATGAAATCACACATGAATCCTCACAGACATATTATCAGCAATGACATAGTGATCATTAGACATAATTATGAGATTCTCAAAGGATACTGCCTCATGTGTAGCAATAATAAAATGCTCAGGGGTCCCCCCTTATTCTCATAGATTTATGTGATCTACTCAGTCTATATTCAGGCATTTTGAATCTTAACCATTCTACCATGCCGGTTGACTCAGTATTATTATTGTGTGGCACAAACATTAATTCCATATGTTTACAACATTTAAAATACATTTGACTCTCCGCTATGGTGTTTTAACTCAACACACAAATTATGATACCTGTAGAACTCTGGTTGGTTCTCATGTGTTCATGAATTATTTAAAAAAAAACTATTTGTTTGTCCATGTGCTCATGTCAAAAAGTAAATCTACTGACTTATGTGCTCCATCTACTTGACTATACACATTCCACTAAATTCTCTATTAGTGCTGGTACATGTAAACTAGTTTTTAATCTTACCAGTGGGCCATATACATTATGTCCTTACCACTGTACCTTGAATTCTGAATTTCTTTAAGTCACTCTAATTCATTGTAGATTCAGTTTCTTAAGAAATAAAATTGACAATATGTGTCTAATGTTTATACATTAACTAAGTTGCTTAGCTGGGAGAAAATAACCACTGTAGTTTTCTCCTAATGTACAGTTTATCTTATGACAATGATAACTGAGTCTAATATTATTTAGTTTGTACTAGAATAAATTCTTTAAGAACTCACCATTCCAATCATTGTAGAGTGATTTACTTAAGAAATAAATGTACAACTTGGATTACTGTTTATACATTAAATCAGTTGTTTACTTTGGGAGAAAATAAATTCACTATGGGTATCCTTAATGAATAGTTTATCTATAACTATAACAGTTAAATTAACTTCTAAAATCTCACCACACGTGTTCACCAAAGTCAACTTACCAACTCTTCTTCTAAGAAAAGGTCTCACACTTAATCTAAGATTTAAAATAAATTATATTCACCTCATCCAAACAGGATGACTTCCAACACTTCAGCGACAGGTTTCAGATTTTTCCAATGCGATGTCGTGGGCTGATGTTTTGTTTTCACCTATCTAACTTATACTAATCTTTGGTAAGTTGATTTTGAAGAGACTATCACTCCCTTCCTCAGCGAATCTCTCCTGCGTCGTGTGTGTGTGGGTTGGTTCACAAAAACAGACAGTTTCTATCCCGCATGGGCTTTTATTTAGATTTCGTTGTTCCGGTGGTGACGTCACAATGGGTCGATGAAAAAGTCGGATTATTGCCGTGGAGAACGGGGCGGTGTCACCCTTTTTCCGTCACTAAGAATTATTTACCGCATGTTACGCTGGTGAAAATGTAATATATCACAACATCGCTGTCAACAGCAGCATCTTTCAGCTGTCTGTTGATTTCTTGGCAAGATTACGCTCAGTAGTTTGCCATTGCTTTCTGAGCGGCCGGCTCAGTTATCCCGCAAGTAACCAGCGGGGGTCGAACCGCCTCCAGCTCTCGCCCGCTAAGAGAAACTGCGTGATAAACGGGATTACGGAGAAAGTGTTGTAACCCCTCAGCCAGAGAGAAAGGCATTATATATATATATATATATATATATATATATATATATATATATATATATATATATATATATATATATATATATATATATATATATTTATTTTTAAAAAAAAAAATGTTTGCATATTCTTTACAGGACATCGCTGCAGGACAGCATCTTTCAGCTGTATGCTGATTTCTTGGCAAGATTACGCTCAATAGTTTGCCATTGCTTTCTGAGCGGCCGGCTAACATACCCCGTAAGTTACCGATGCGATTCGAACCACTGCTGATTCTCACCGTCATCACGTTACCGACGAGAGTATACGAGATTACGAGAAAAGTCATAACCTCTAAGCCACGAAGCCGGCCATATATATATATATATATATATATATATATATATATATATATATATATATATATATATATATATATATATGTATATATATGTGTGTGTGTGTGTGTCTGTGTGTCTGTGTGTGTGTGTGTGTGTGTGTGTGTGTGTGTGTGTGTGTGTGTGTGTGTGTGTGTGTGTGTGTGTGTGTGTGTGTGTTTTGTGCGTATGAAGGTTTTGCAAACATGCGTGTATGGACGAGGGCAAGTAAATTAGTAAGTCACACAGTTCTGTGGGATGGCACGTAAATGTAGTTGGTGTTTTCTACAGATGTCATTCGGTGACAGCAACATCGAACTTTATATTCCCGTTCGTCAGTTAGCGCTAGATTTCTCATGCACATGCGCAGCGCATACACAAAATGGCGACTGTACACCCAAAGAGCAACGTGCAATTGTGCGTTTTTTGCAGGCAAAAGGACTGCCTGGAAAGGACATTCATAAGGAAATACTTTCTGTTTATGCTGACAAATGTTTGTCCCGTAAAGCGGTGCATATCTGGGTAGAAACATTTTCTCAAGGACGCTCTAAAATTGTTGATGAAATCCGATCTGGTCGTCATGTATATATTGCAACAAAAGCATACGTGCAGCGGGTGGAGGAGATGATTAGAGGTGACAGGCGAGTAACGATAGACTCTGAAGCATCTGCAATATGCTGCTGACATGGTTTAGCATACAGCATAACACATGATCGATTGAAATTTCCAAGACTGCTGACTAGAGGAGTGTTTCTTCTTCATGACAATACCAGACCACATACGGCTCGATTAACTCAGGAGAAACTTAACCAACTAAGATGGGAAGTTCTTGAACATCCACCTTAGAGTCCCGACTTAGCCCCTAGCGATTTCCACTTTTTTGGTCCACTGAAAAACACACCTTGGCGGGAGATATTTCGCGAATAACGCCGAAGTTGAATGTGAAGTGAAAACGTGGTTTAGAAAACAGAGCACGCAGGCCTATGCAGCCAGTTTGGGAAGACTGATAAAACGATGTTATAAGTGCATCAATGTTGGTGGAAATCATGTTGAAAAATAACGGGACAATGTATGTATAAAAATAAACTGGTTTCAAGTTGTTATCATATATAGTTATGTTTCTACAGCCATTTGTGAGTTACTTATTGACTTCACCTCGTATTACGTAAGACTATATTACACCGGCAGGCTTTACTTCCCAGAACATTTTGTGTGCCCATGTTATCAGGGTCAGCGCGGTAACTCAAGTTAACTTTAAAAACCCTCCGCCTCGACAGGGCTTCGAGCACATGGTCACCGATCCGGCAGGCTAGGGATTTAATCACTGCACTACTTGCGCACGTACGCACACACACATACAACACACACGCGCGCGCGCGCGCCTGCGCGCACGCATATTAAGAATTAACTAAGAATTAACATCGAAAAAGAATCAACTCCCATACTATGTTGAAATAAAGTACAAATAATAGTTCGTGTTAGAGCGAATAAAACGCGGCTGCCTTTGGCACACAGTTTCAGCACTAAGTTTCACTAAGAATTTTTATCAATGTAAGGTCACACGCTTATCAGTATTGATTTCAGAGCCATCGTAATTGAAAATTATGTATAACAAATGTCGAAGCCATCCTCGACACCGGGTTGCTTAATGAAATGTAACCCCGGAATTTTGCCCTGAGTGATAGCTGAGGTTTAGTTTCACATTTTTCAGCTTTGTCCGCTCGATATTCGGCAACTACTGGCAAGGCAACTGTGTATTTGTTTACGGGAGTAGTCAACAACAAAAGCTATGTTGAGTTTAGCTGAATAAAACACCTACATCACAGCAATAACATTGCTATATGTGCACCGTGTTCATCTTCAACAACCCGTGAAGAGTATCAACACTGATTGCCTTTCCTTAGAGTAATGATTGTCGATCACTCTTCATTCTCTCTCCATTCTGTGATTTGACTGTTCATCCACGCTAAACACAAGATCCCATAGGGCCCACTAACCACATCTGCCGTATCGTGCACCAGTACACCACTCAACGGTTGAGACCCGGCCAATATTCCCGTCTGTTCTTTTCCCACCACACCAGCATGTCTTTGGGAAACGATTGAATAGATGCTCCTTTTTTGTAATTTTTTAACTGAAGCATACCACTCTGCACGAAGCATGTTTGTCTTCACTATTCTCAGCATGCAAAGTGATTCCCTAACAATCAGTACATGTGTGTTCTGTCTATTCTCCAGCCAGCGGACAACCGCTATGACATTTCCTCCCTCCATTCTCATACTCAGAGCCGTGCCGTGTTATGATACAGAGCAGTGGCCGCAACAGGTGGCACTGTGAGAGGGCAGCAGAAGCATTGAAATTACAATACAGTTTGAAACATTCTATAATTAAAAATCTTTAAGTGGTGGCATTTCGAAAAGAAAATAATTTAATCGGCGACATTTCAAAGACTTGCACCATACTGAGAAAATCTATCATCCAAGTTATAAGTTGTTATTCAGTTTGAGCCAACATTGACTTAGAGTTGATCAAATAGACTCTAACAAAATAAGAGGATCAGCTTTAAGGCACATGGAGTCTCGACCCGGGAGTACGAACTACAATTAGACACAGCTAGCCAGTTGTCATTTAATTTAGAGCAAATAGTCCAGGAAGAAATGACTGCCTTGCCTTGAGCTTTATAAGAAGTTGCACGCCAAGTTAGATACGCAACAATAACCAACTACGCACGCACCGTGTCACACATAGCGGAAGCCGCAAACTGCAGTTGGGTGCAAACGTTGCAAGTTAAAACAACAAATATTTGTGTGCTCAAAAATAGGAATTATTTCTGTTAGTACGCACAATTAACGAGACAGAACAGCAGGTAAGAAGTCCGACGATGGGAAGATGACGTGATACATGTTGACGTCAGCAGGAAGACATTATCTTTGACAGAATGCACACAACAGTAAACATGTTATTGAATCGTACGTAGTGAGGCACATTCATACAGTGTCGTCTCCGCAGGAAGAACATTACAGAAAGTGTCGACTTGTTTTAAGGACGCCAAAGCACTTAGCCACCTACATTTGTTGGACATCTACATTATACGTTCACCGTTGGAAAGAATGATAGCTACATGATGTATATTTCCTGCCGACACTCCTTCATGTCTGCATTATCGGCGTAAATGATAGTTAGTGCATATTTCGACATTTTTATACGCATACTTGGAAACTACGAGGACGTCAGATGTCAAGATGGATGATATACATTATGGATGGTACTTACACCACTGACACCTCCCTCCACCATAGTTAACAAGGAAATTTGGATTTTACGTTGTTTGGACGTTACACACATCTGACCATATTTACAACTGGACTTACACCAATATACTGACGCCGGGACATTGGGACACTGCGACACGGATCAATAACAACACTACACTGTCGTATCTCATCGTGATAACGGACACACCACCTGTTTACTTATTGGACCTAACACATACAGAAACAGCAATAAGCATCTTCAGCCATGGGTACACTGGCGTATCCATACGCAGGTTAACGACGTTACAAAGGACACCAATGCTTGCCAAAAGCCAAGTATAATTTTGATTTGTTGGTTGTTGTATATGTCACTAGCTGACCCGGCCCGGCTTCGCCCAGGCCCTAGAGGGGATCTATCTATCTATCAGTCTGTCTGTCTGCTTGTTTGTCTGTCTGTCTGTCTGTCTGGCTGACCCGGCCCGGCTTCACCCAGTCCCTGGTGGGGAGCATCTCATTTAATTCATATAAGTAGTCATATAAGCTCTCCCGTTCCCGACTATCTGTCTGTCTGTCTGTCTGACCCGGCTTCACCCAGTCCCTGGTGGGGAGCATCTCATTTTATTCATATACGTAGTCATATAAGCTCTCCCGTTCCCGACTATCTGTCTGTCTGTCTGTCTGACCCGGCTTCACCCAGTCCCTGGTGGGGAGCATCTCATTTTATTCATATACGTAGTCATATAAGCTCTCCCGTTCCCGACTGTCTGTTTATCTGTCTGTCTGTCTGACCCGGCCCGGCTTCACCCAGTCCCTGGTGGGGAGCATGTCATTTAATTCATTCATATAAGTAGTCAAATAAGCTTCCGTTCCCGACTATCTGTCTGTCTGTCTATCTATCTGACCCGGCGTGGTTTCGCCTGTAAACAGTAACTTAAAAGAATGTCCTTCCACACACCATTCATTATTTTTAATGAAAACTGTTTTTATTCACCGACATGACAGTTGATAAGTTTTGTAAGCAGAAATAGATGGGTTACAATGTTATGCATTATGCATTATTTTTATGCAAACTTTTAAAATGCCTTAAAGATTATATAATTATTTATTATAGCTCATATGCCTAAAAATAACTATAGACAAAGAGTTTAATAATAGTGCACGTAAGTCCAACAATATGACTATAAAGTATATAGAAATGTTATTAAAAGTTATGCCCCTTGAAATAACTTTTCTAGAGTGAAGTCCCCCTGCTATATAGACATTATATAATGAAAATGGAAAAGTAACTGTTATTAAATAAGTAGAAGATTTTACACTAAGAAACTATTATAGCCGGTTGCACAGGAATGAAAGGAAGACGTGTAGAAAGTTTCATCTCAATCGGATGTACCGTTATCGAACGCATCCAATACATAAATCCCCACAAACACACAAAGCCACATACACTCTGTTTTATAGATATAGATTTTCATTAGGTGCAGTCAGAACTAACTAGTTAACGATGACAAAGTTAACTCTAAATTTAACTATAAATTAACAGAGCGGGCGGTTGGAGGTCCCTTCTCGAGCACAGTTAAGATCACTTACGTACTTAAGAAGGCGTTTAATACTTGCATTTGTCAGGTTGTCACGAAGCTTATTTGTGGCAGTCTCACGGAGTGCTGGTATCGTAGTAGCGTTACAGTAGTATTACCGTAGTGTTATATGTTGCTTAATTGAGGATCGCTAGTCAATAATATTTTTTTCTGTCTTTTATGAATAGATATATATGTTTACGTCACACGTCACGCGTTGTTGTTAACTGTCTAGTGTCATTATATTCTTTATACTGAATATATTTTTAATACTATTTTCTTTGGTTTACATAAAGTTACACTTAGGACATTTATATCGCGTTAAAATTGCTGAATTTCTTTCATTAGTCAACCTTACATTATTGTGGAGTTTGTAATTGACATTTTCTTTAACATTTGTAGTTTTTTATATTGTCTACTCTATTTTCTAAGCGCTTGAATACCGGCGAGTTCTTTGCATTCCTCTATCTTATTTCAGCTAGAGTAGTGATAATTAAAGTAGGACAACATGTCGACACTTCAAGTCTTCATGGACATGGGTGAGAAGTCTGGATTGACTGGTTCAGACCTTAGAAATTGGGCGAAACAGGAGTTCAAGGAATTCCAACAACTTCAAGAAGCACGTGAACGTGAAGAAAGACAAGAGAGAATGGCTCTTGGGAAGGAAAGATTAGCAGCAGACAAAGAAGCGAAACAACTCCAAGCTACACGTGAAAGAGAGGAAAGACAAGAGAGGTTGGCACTTGAGAGGGAATTGAAGGAAAAGGAAATGGCAATCAAACAAAATGAACTAGTTTTGGAACGCGAGAAAATGGCGGCTAAAGAAAAGGAATTAGCTCTGGAACGTGAGAGGATAGCAGCTGAAAAAGAGATGAAGGAAAAACAAATAGCCGCAGAAGCAGATATAAAGGCAAAATAAATAGCCGCAGAAGCAGAAATAAAGGAAAAACAACTAGCATTTGAAAAAGAAAGACCTGCGACAGAGACATTCTGGAAGGACAAGGAGGTTGAGGGTAATTTAAAGGTCAAGGCCATGGAAATGGATCGTGATGCGGAGACTGAACGTGAGAAGATACAAGCTAAAAATAATGATGCAGTTAAGAAGTATCAAGGTCTATTACGTAACTTCCAACAAGGTGATTAAGTTAGTTCCTGGATTACTAATTTCGAGGTGTTGGTAAAATTCTACGAGATTCCGGAGCAGGACATACCGATTCTATTTCATAGACATCTCGCGCTGGAACCTTTAAAGGTGATTGAATTGATACCTGAGAACTTTCGTACCAACTACAAGTACATGCGAGATAGTGTTCTTGCACATTTTAGTTTAGACGAATCGGGGTTGCGTACAAAATTCAAAACACTTACTCCCAAGTCTAACTAAACTTTCCTTGACTTTGTTTCTGAAACATCGTCATGCTTTGACAAGTGGCTGAGGGCAGCTGATAGTGGGTCTGATTTCGATAAAATTCAAGATCTAATAATAAGAGACAGAATTCTGTCTGCAGTACCAGAAGCTATGTCTGTTTTTCTGATTGAAAATACGTGTTAATCACTTAGTGAGATGGAATCAAAAGGAGAGTCATTTTTAATGCACATCATGACATATTTGTCAATTGTGCACAACCAGAGCTTGTCATAGGAGCGAGCGCCAAATTCCAGAAAGACAATGGTAAGTTTAAGAAATTTAAGAATAGGAATAGAAGTGGTCCATACCAATACTCCAATAAAGAGGGTGACAGACCTAGAAAAGGTCACTTCACACATTTTCAGTACTGCAAACTTTCTCATGGATCGCTTGAGATGTGTGATAAACATCCATGGTATCCAGCTTACTTGAGAGACATCACATCCAAGAAAAGAAGTGAGTATGACTCGTACAAGAGGAGTATTAAATGTTTTTTCTTGTAGGGCGTATGGACATACCAGTAAGTCATATCCGATGAGAAATACGTGGAAAGAGGCAAGTACCGCATATGTGTTGTCTAGTAGTAGTGATTCTGATGACTTAGAAGAGACACACGCAGCTATTATAGAGTCATACAACAACAGAACAAGTAAGGAAGGTCATGATAATGATGATGACCTCACATCAGCCCACAAGAGGCATATACATGAAGCGAATGCAGCATGCACTCGTAAAGGTACTCTGGTGATCCACCAAGCATGGGTTAATGGGTCACAAACAACCTGTTTTAGAGACACAGAATCTGATATTACGGGTGTTAGTCACAAACTGATAAAAGAAAATGATTACACAGGTAAGATTATTGAGTGCAGAACATTTGGTGGTACAATAGAAACATACAAGACTGCATGGGTCAATATAAAATGCCCATATTATGAAGGTAAAGTTTGTGCAGCAGTACTACCAAACCCATGTGCTGGGTTGATAATTGGTAACATCCAGAATGTCAAGATTACGTTCAAACTATAGAACACAAACCTGATGTGGCACTCACAAGAACACAAACCCACGTATCACAAGAAGAAGAAATTACACATTCATTACAAGTTCAGCCGACTGTTAACAAGAACGGTGTGGCACACAAAAAGAGAACAAGAGTTAAACACAATGGTTAACACATGAAATGGAATATTGTAACTATATTTATTACCCAGATGTTGAGTTGGCTTAAATCAACATTATCACAGGTTACATGTGTCGTCACGAGCGTATACTCACAAACGAAGGGATATGTTGATGATATTATAAATACATGCACACATGTTAAGAAACAGATTACAAATGTAGTCACACAAATAAAAATACATGTAATAGATATTCACTCACAAGTCAATAAAATTTGCAGACAAGTCAGTGATCGATATACATTGATCTTTATTTATTCTATCTATTTGACTTATGTCTTGTGCAGATATACTAAACGTAGCTTATTCTCACTATTCACACGAGCGAAAACTATACCAACATTCAAATCAACAAAGTTGAAAGTTACAGATATTGGCATGCATAGAGTAAAGAAACACTATAAGTATGTAAGAAAGAAAAAGGAATAAAGATGGAAAGAATGAGTGAGAGAATGAATAAATAATTAAATCAGTACATATTTCACTACAGACACGTTAAGGTCTTATCAGTTAGTTATTCTAAATTTTCTCGGATATAATTCTATACTTTTCAGAGTTGTTCACACTATCTCATATCTCTACACTTAGTTGTGTGAAAATATTTTGTTTCTCTATTCTTCATATAATTGTTCTTAACTATATCTTTATTAGAGAACTTAATAATTTTATGAAGATTATTTGTTTAAATATCTATTATTGTTGAATCAGAATATTATATTATAATTCTGATTTATTTTCTTAGAAGTCTTGAATCTTTGGTTTTTATTATTCGTAGTAAGACTAAAAATATTTGAAGATCTGCAAGATTCTAGTCAATTAAATTCTGAGTGACCTTCTTAGTCGGTTGTAAAGAGATAGGTCTGCTTCACGGTTGTTCACTGTTGTTCTTAATATTGAGTTGTGTTATTTAAAAAATTGTTAGATATTACAGATCGCACCTAATTGAAATGGCAATGTACAAAACAACAGATTGAAATATATTAGTTTATTATGTAGTGATAGGAATGAATACATATGTGGATTGTTTTTTCCATTGTTGGCAGAGTCATTATGAATCGTTGAAATGACTTGGTTGCGATGTTGGAACGATTGAGCTGGATTCAATGAACTTCATACTGTCATGCGTGGATATGACAAGAACGTGTATAGTATTGTGACGACTTTACTATTATAGTGTTGTCAGAGAAACATTATTGAGCATTGACCATATTATCAGGTTGTACATATACTAGATGAATGACATATGCCTGGGTCATTGGCATTGAGGTGAGTGACCTGTAGCGGGGCTATGAGAAAAACAACCAGCCCTGAGAAATAATGGTGAGGGTAGATGGAGACCCCCAGGGGGGATGGGGTGAGAGACAGTCGAGTTGTGTGGGAAGTCAGGGGACTTAAAGAACAGTTGATATCTGGACTCCGAGCTGGTCGGAGAGTGGAATGAGTGAGCTCCCTCTTGGGTAGTGTTGTTCTCCCAGTTGTGAATGTAGGCCTAAACCCTAGAGGAGTGGGTTAGATAGTTAGTGCAGGCCTAGACCCAGTGTGTGGGTTGTATTGTGTGAGGTCCAGCCGTGAATAGTAGCTGGATAACTGTCTTGTAAATTGGAGATTAAGAAGGCCTTGAGAAGGCAGTGATGTGTGCTGGTTAAGTTGTGAGGAGGATATATATATTATATGGATTATATTGTTTCTGGATATAGAATTATGTTCCGTTTGTCCGTGTTCTTTCTGCATTAAAGGATTCTGTGCGCCAACTCAATCTTGTTTAATGACTGGTGGATGGCCACTCAGCTCAAGATTTGGGTCCGGCTTGTCAACTCGGGTGACGTTCCAGTTCAGGTTGCGGATTCACTCTCCGGCAATAGACATGGTGCTCACGACCGGTAAGTATGCGTTGCTGCAAGTTGCTGGCTCATGGTACCACCAAAGAAGGTGCAGAACTGCTGGAAGTTAATCAGAAAAACAGAACCGGTGAATGCTTGTCCTACGTCCGGGATACTCTCATTGCACACCTCGCTCTCAGTCTCATATTCAGACACGACTAGCATCACAAGACTATCACCTCTGTCACAGACACATCACTAGCGCTATGACAACACAATGACATTAGGCTAACGTGGACACATACTATTTTCCTTAGCCACATATTATCAATCTCATCAGACTCAGATGCCCATGTATTCCAGTCTACAGACACGGACACATCAATGTATATTTCTGAGTCTGATCACACTCTACAACATTCTTACTATGATGCATTCACATATATTACAAATCACACCCATTACATTTAACACAATGAAGTGTACACAATGAGTATGAATCCCACAGATTACATTTAACTATGAAGCACGAACATTGATTATAAATCACACAGATTATATTTACTCGACAATGTATCACCATAGATTCTGAATCACAGATTACATTCACATGACGAGGTATGAACATAGATGAATGACAGATTCCCTTCATTCGAAGTACACCACAGATTATGAATCATACAGAGTACATTCAATCGACGACGGAACAGCATAGATTATGAAGCACACAAATTACATTCACTTGACGAATTACCAACATATATTATGAATCACTCAGATTCTATCTCAGCACATGAAGCAGTATTGTAAATTATAATTCTGATTCACTCCCGAAACACACAAATTAAATTCTACAGGAGGTTGAAGTATTAACATAGGTGTAGAGGGTAGGCAGTGAAGGACTGCGTTGAAGCAAGGATACTGATGTGAATGAAAGGCCTGTCCCACGCTGTCATGAGATGACCTCTGACAAGCGTGGTCTCCAGTAGACTATGTGAAAGAATTATTATTTCACAATTAACTATCAGTATTTCCTGTCACCGTTTATTCATCCGAATTACCCCTCTCATTCTATAATTATATTCTTCACTGACGATATATTATTCTAGTATATATTATATTAATCCCTAGTTAAACATCAAGCTTCATTGTCTGACCATTCTTCGATAGTCCAGTTCCCGCCTGTTAGATTTCGCCATTTTGTGTCGCCGTTCTCTTCATTCTTCATTCCTCTATTTTGGTCTTAGTATAATCAGCGTCTCCATTAATTATATATTTATTCCGGCTGTAGTTTACGATCCCTGTTCTCTAACATTAGTTATCGCGTAGTTCACCCTGAATCTACACTACAAATGCCGGTAAATATATACATGTAAATTCGTACTAATTAATTAAATCAACGTACCTTCCAAAATGTGGTGATTAAACCTCTCCACGGGGGAACAGTGCCACTAGCAGTGTAAATATTACTTTTTGGTATCAATTTGGCTCGCCATTTTCTTTTCCCAAATATCGGCTAACTAGAGCCTGGATTATTTTGTTGCAATATGTCTTTTTACAGCTAGTATCGGCGCCTGTTCCACACCGCTTCGAGTCCGTCGACCAAATGGACGATCTGCCGGCTGACGACAACTGGCCAGGCAGATTCTCGTGTTGCCACCCGGGTCGCAGGCTAAAACTGAATATGTTATTCAGCCAAACTTGCGCTGGGGCAGAAGGCATGCATAACTAATAGTTCTATAATATACTGTATAATATATATTTTTAAAACACTAGAATATTCACTAGGTTTACAGGAGATTAAATATATTAAATTCTCGCCAATAATACAGGCATATTTATAGATATCTACAAACATGGGAAAATAGGGAAAAGATCGTTTTCCTAGATATATTTATAATGAAAAATATGATCTGCACTGTAATTTAAGCAAAAATAAAGTGGGAGACTGTCTATTACGTCACAGGTGTGCACTGCGGGAGTGAGTTGGATTATGAGACAGGAGGCTAGCTCAACTTACACTCTGTAATGACATACAAGGAGCAGTGTAACCTAGACAACGACCATCTCACTCAGTTATTATAAAGAACATCGTGAGATATCTGAGGGCTCTCCGGTCAAGAAACCCATTGCATTATAGACATTGTTGTCATTATGAGATATCTGAGAACTCGTCGCTTAGTAAAGATTTTCTTACGGCTACATTCGGTCAAGGACCACGGTGATATATTGAGATATCGGTGAGCTCGTCGCTTAGAGAGGAGTTATTATCTGGTGAAATGGAAACAAATAGGTATTTTAAACTCCTGCGAGAAAAAACGAACTACACATCAACAAACGTTGCACATACCTTACAAGGAGATCCACGTGTCGCGAAATACAGGTGAAAATTCCGAAATCAGAAGCACTCAATAAATATAAAAATGAATAATAAAATAAGATAAAATACACACGAACGCATACAATACGACACACAGACGTTTCGATTCTCAGAATCTTTGTCAATGACAACACAGCTAACAACGAGATACAGCAAACGAAAGACCACAATACACTAACACACGATCTATAACTTAGCCATGTGAGGCCGAAAAGGTGACTTGGCCAGATGAATTAAAAATGGGTTGCCAAAAAGGATTTGAGTAGCCAAAAATATGTGAACAATTATGTGTTCAATTCCTCCAACCATAATGGAACTGACGATGCATGTGTCACCGCATTAAAACCATGCTTCTCCAATAGCTGTGTCAGACTTAAAATTGAATGCCAGCTAATCAACAATCTGGGATGCATCCACCCAGCCGGAATTAATACGGTTGTGGACGCTACAGTATAACTGTGGCATCTTCCCCAAATGTTCACACTATCTATCACTATGCTGCCCCCCCCCCCCATATCTAGACTTAATTGTCCTCACTTTCCTATATTTTCATAGCAGACTGTTCACATATTTTTGGCTACTCAAATCCTTTTTGGCAACCCATTTTTAATTCATCTGGCCAAGTCACCTTTTCGGCCTCACATGGCTAAGTTATAGATCGTGTGTTAGTGTATTGTGGTCTTTCGTTTGCTGTATCTCGTTGTTAGCTGTGTTGTCATTGACAAAGATTCTGAGAATCGAAACGTCTGTGTGTCGTATTGTATGCGTTCGTGTGTATTTTATCTTATTTTATTATTCATTTTTATATTTATTGAGTGCTTCTGATTTCGGATTTTTTACCTGTATTTCGCGACACGTGGATCTCCTTGTAAGGTATGTGCAACGTTTGTTGATATTTAGTTCGTTTTTTTCTCGCAGGAGTTTAAAATACCTATTTGTTTCCATTTTATATTGTTATATCCTGCTGCAGCCGCTGCTTTTTCTCTCTATTCCATATTATCTGGTGATTACGTTCCATCAATTTAGACATTATTGCTTCAAGAGATTAACGGCAACTCTTTTGTGTGTGCACCGAATAATTAACCAGACACACGAGAGTGAATACTCAAGCTAACAGACAGTTCGCGAGAAGGTCGCTACATGTAAATTTGATACCGTACAGTCAGCACACGTAAACATACGAGGCAGGACGCGAGGAGAAGACACGGCACAGATCAACGGAGAGTGTGGGGTGACGGGGTTGGTCACTAGTCACAAAGAGCGCACAGACAAAAACTGTCGTGTTGGAGGACAGGCGCATGTGTTTATAGGTCAAGAGACGGGGCCAGTGGACAGCACAAGTGAAAGTCGTGTGGACAAAAAGCTGTTTACGACAGGAGCGGGTCAGTCCTAGGTGTGTGTGTGTGTAGGACAGGACAGGATTGAAAATCCAAAGATAGTGACAGGTGTGTGTGTGGCGAGGCAATCGCACTGTGTGGTCGCAGGCCGACAAGTCAATGCTGTCTACCAGTACGAAGTTACTGAGGATTTTTTTCCACTGACTGTGATAAAGAGAAATTGAGGTCACAGTATGAGTCGGGGGTGGATGGAGTGAAAGTACTCAGGAAATTTCCACGGCCTATGGTTGTCAAGATGACTCATATGTCGGGAAAATGAATCGTGAATGAACAAAACAAGTTATTTTAAACGAAAACCAGATCTTTATGTTCGTCCTTGTGTTGAATCCCTTTGTTATCATTAGTCTGTCATGAGCAAACATTTTTACAACGAAGGATTACGTGTCATCACCGCAATCATGGTTGCATACAGTTGCCAAAAAGAACTGACTGTACAGAGTTAAAGCGTTGGACATTAACTGTCATTTTTTGAGTGGAACCTTGTCGTGAATCTATTACCTATATAACACAACTAGGGACCATCTCCACAAAGAAGGTATAATAGTGTTACGGACTGTGTTGAGACAAGACGTTTGGATTATTACTTTGTTGTCACCACGTCCAGGGAAAGTAACAACATATCAAAAGAACATTTTTCTGTTGGGATTTACCGTCGTATGATATTTCGGAACATTAACTTTAACCAACAGACATTTTCAGGATATTATTGGAAACTATCTTTAACAAATTACGAACTTTTGCGACTGGTTAATAAGAACAGTATTGTCGACCAGCCATTTGGACATCTTGTTTGCTCTCATCGTTCTAACCAATATCTAGAGCCGTTGTGTATGACGTCACAGTTGTGTATATTGTTAATTAAGAGTGCTATTCTTTCTTTTCATAATATTTACATATGATATTTGTTTTCTTTGGATATATGTTGGTGTCAGTTTATATATATATATATATATATATATATTACGCGCACTGTGGTCGTCTCACACAAGCTTGTGGCTGTTACTGTGGTTTATTTCTTTGTGATCACCGTCTCCGTGTACTCAGCTTGTGCGTCTAGCGTCTCACAGGAGTTTGCAGAAGCAAATTTGAAAGAAGTTCACCACTGGGAAAGAGAGGAGAGGCATAATGAACGCGAGGCAAAACGCCTACAGGAAGAAAAGGTAGCTGAAGCTCAAAGCCTACAGGAAGTATAGTTAGCTGAAATGGAAAACAAGCGTCTACAGGAAGAGAGAGAGGCACAAATGGAACTTGAAAAGTTAAAACAAACAAATGCGGTGGAAATCGAGAAAGAGAAGATTAAGATGGAAGCGAAAATTGCACTCAGAAAACTAGAACTAGCATCTAAGGGTCAAAGTCAGGAAGGCAGAAGACCTTCGCAGGCGTCACAGAGACTAAAACTGCCATACTTTACGGACCGAGACAATCTTGAATCTTATCTTGACAGATTTCAAGCATCTGCGAAAACTCTAGGCATCCCAGAAGGAGAATATGCGATACGGCTGGGCGAGTTTCTGACGGGTAAGGCACTAGATACCATGCTTATTTTACCTTTGGAAGAAAGAAACAATTACACTATTTTGGGTCAACGTTTGCTTACAAAGTTCCAACTAACTGAGCATGGATACAGAACAAAGTTTAAACAATTAGGGCCAGAGACAAATCATGATTTCACAGACTTTGTCAATACAGTAAAGAACACATTTAAAAAATGGATGGAGCTTGCAGAAGTAGGGATAGATTTTAATAGATTAGTGGATTTAATGTTAAGAGACAAGGTAGTATCTGCATCCAATACAAACTTAGTAGCTTTCTTTGAAGAACGTAAACCAAAGGACATAGACACAATGTCTCAGTTAGGGCAAAATTACATGACTGCACATCCAAACAGTTCTATTGGTAGACAAATGAGTGAGGAAATAGTATGTGCAGCGTACACGAAACAGGATCAGAATCCTCGGATCAGACCGAGGTCGAAGAGTGTGGATTCGGCACAGAAATATGAGCAACAAGGTCCTAAAGACAATGGTGTCTATGGCAACCATTTTGGCAGAGAAGGACGTTATCCATACAAAAGGGGCAATTTTCAGAGACGTCCAAATAGTTATGCCGGATGTTGGAATTGTGGGAGCTGGAGACACAAGGCAGCACAGTGTGATGTACAACCATCCAGTGAGCCAACGAGTAACGTAAAGAAGGAGATAATCTGTTTCAAATGTGAAAAAAGAACCATTTCAGCTATGAGTGTACGATGGGAGAAACTGAAAACTCTAATGCAGCCCAAGTGATTGAAACATTTAACAAGGAGAGTTGTAGTGGATGCAAACCTCGGTTTGATAAAGACAGTGATCCAGTCTTAATGTGTGGTCACACAGTTAAGGCAGGATCAGCAGTGCATGCAGGAGGATGTTTGAAGATGCATCATGGATTTGTTAATGATAGGCCAGCGTTAACATTTAGTGATTCCGGATGTACGTCCATCGGAGTTAGAAAGAGCTTAGTAGATCCCTCGGATTACACAGGGAAAAAGATTAGGTGCATTTCATTTAATGGGACAGTAGAATTCTACCCAGTAGCCGTAATAACAGTAAAAACACCATATATCACAGGAAGAGTGGCAGCGTGTGTTTTAGACTCACCAGTGTGGCAGATCTGATCATCGGAAATGTGCCAGGAGTTAAAGATTGCACAGAATAAGAAGTAGTTTATTGGGACCAGAAACATAGGTTAAGTAGTAACTAGGTAGTTACCAAAAGAAAACCTAAATTAGAGAGTATAGCTGAAGAAAAAGAGGCACTTGAAGTAGACACAGAGGTCAAGGATATGACAGCTGAGCAGGTGAGAATGGATCTCAAATATAGCTGTAGGGAATCCCAGAGACATACTACTCTCGACAAATGTTTCCATGGGTGTAGTAAAGTGAGACATAGACAATCAAAGAAGGGTAGATGGTGCTTCGAAAGGAAGAACAATGTTCTCACTTGCCGGTTTTCATATGGCGGAACTGCACGTGGGCAAGTAGTAGTACCGTTAGCACATAGAGACCGATATACTAGAACAGCTCAGGATAGAGCATGGGCAGGGCACATAGGTGTAAGGCGTAAGCAGCAGAGAGCAGGATGCCAGGTATATTGGCCAGGATTTAATAAAGAGGTCAGACTAAACAGAGACTCCAGTGTAACGGTACAATATGCAGATAGCAATGGTAACGCAGTTCAAAAGAGTGTTAACGACATCACTGAACCAGGGTTAGGATTAGCAAACAGATGTTTTAAAGATATAGGAACTATGAGGCATGGGTACTTGAAGGGTAGACACAGCATCGACAGGAATCAGAGGTTAGTTTATGCAAGAAAAGAAACACGTGATATATGGTCGGTATACAAACTCTCCAGATAGTGATAGAAGACTAAGGCAATGCAGCGCCTTGACATTTATTCATGGACCATTATTAGCAAAGTTACATGGTTTGTGTGTTATTGAAGAGAGTAATAGACATGCGGATACACAAAGATTATGTTGGTTATGATGTATTAATTATTATGCAATGTTTTAGTTCATGCATTGGTACACAATATGGAAAGTTGGTTGTATTGAAGTGTGGGGTTTATTGGAATTTACTATGAGTATTTGATATATTATTTAAGGTGGTACCTAAAGTGAGACGGAGTCAGACTTAGGGCTACCCAGGCAACATGTCTAGGTCACATATTTGATAAGTATTAGTGTCCCAAAATTTGAAAACGATGTTTTCTTTTAAGGGGGGGGGAGTAATGACATATGCCTGGGTCATTGACATTGAGGTGAGTGACCTGTAGCGGGGCTATGAGAAAAACAACCAGCCCTGTGTCAGCGTGTTGGATGTCTAGGTATCTGAGCTCGGGCTCACACAGGCAACAATAACTCCGTTAAATATAATATCTAACATTTATTGTATTTCAATATACAGTGCGTTGGCGCAGTGGGTTTAACAAGCCCGCACTGAGTTGCATATCACAGAGGTTTAACATCATCACACAGTTTAACATCATCAAACATTCCAAGCAAACTATCTAGCATATGTCTATGAACCCCAAATACACATGGGTCTAAACTATTGAGTCCCTCTAAGGCAGGCCCTGTTGCCTCTTCGTCTCTCTCTTGCCATCCACACGTGTCGCAATCCGACACGGGTGGTAACTCTGTTCGAGTTCCTCGTGGACCCCGCAATAGGCGGGCCACATCAGTGTCCACGGGACAGTGGACTCACTGACCAGTCCTTCGAGAAGGTTCTGGAATACTCTGGCCTTCGAGGGTCTTACTTCTTTCCCTTGGGCGGGAGTTGTAGCCCTTGGCTAATATCTATTAACTAATGTTAGTTTACCGGATAATGTGGATAATGTGAGGCTGTGACACCCTGAGAAATAATGGTGAGGGTAGATGGAGACCCCCAGGGGGATGGGGTGAGAGACAGTCGAGTTGTGTGGGAAGTCAGGGGACTTAAAGGACAGTTGATATCTGGACTCCGAGCTGGTCGGAGAGTGGAGTGAGTGAGCTCCGTCTTGGGTAGTGTTGTTCTCCCAGTTGTGAATGTAGGCCTAAACCCCAGAGTAGTGGGTTGGATAGTTAGTGCAGGCCTAGACCCAGTGTGTGGGTTGTATTGTGTGAGGTCGAGCCGTGGATAGTAGCTGGATAACTGTCTTGTAAATTGGAGATTAAGAAGGCCTTGAGAAGGCAGTGATGTGTGCTGGTTAAGTTGTGAGGAAGATATATATATTCTATGGATTATATTGTTTCTGGATATAGAATTATGTTCCGTTTGTCCGTGTTCTTTCTGCATTAAAGAATTCTGTGCGCCAACTCAATCTTGTTTAATGATTGGTGGATGTGCACTGCGGAGGTCATTTGGATTATGAGACAGGAGGCTAGCTCAACTTACATCTGTAATGACATACAAGGAGCAGTGTACCCTAGACAACGACCATCTCACTCAGTTATTATAAAGAACATCGTGAGAATGAACATTATTATTATTAGTAATTATTAATTATTTAGGTTGTTACAATGGTTATTTAATCGTTTTAGAATGAATTAGTTATGTTGTTGATTACATTTATTGATTGGTTAATAATTGTGATAATTAGATGGCATAATTATCATTGGAGTCACATGGAGATATCGTAATAATACACCACATAGGTTATGCCAGTATAAAATGAATGGCACATGCTATCCTTGGTCATACAGAAAATCTTTATGGAAATGTGCACTGTATACAGCGTCCACCTCACCTACACTCTTATGCAAGAAACACCTAAAAGATATAAGCTAACAAACAACATTGAACAGCAACTGATACGGACTGCTTGGTACCGTGATTACCCTCGTCCACAACTCCAGGTTTTGACCTAGAGTGAGGACACTTGTTCATTTGGTTCATTTGGACAAGTTAGGGACTAATGGAATCATTAGTTGGACCGGCCCTCCCACATGCCGGCCACACGACATTCAGCGTAGGACTGAATAGGTGGGCGTGCCCGTTATATAATTATTTATTTATTTTTTTTTTATTTTTTTTTTTGGGGGGGGGGGTATTAATGGGGGGGCCATAAAGTATGTTCTCAGCTCTAAAATAAGTATCATGATGTTGGCACTGCCATTGAGCATGTTATAGCTTATAGAGAAAGGTATTTAAAATGGTTTCACCATTTTAAATGAGGGGGGCATAATGCCACAAGGCAGGTGCCTGTTACACGCTAGACAGAGAATTCCCGACTATGCACTAAATCCAAGGGATGCGGGAATGCGTCACAGGAATGACAACGTGACGACAAAACGTAAGGATTGGATACGCTGTGATTTCATCAAGCAGAACGGTTGTGTTTCTAAGTTCCAGAAGGACTAAGGCGGCTTCTGAAGAGATAGAAGGCGGACAGTGGACTCTTTTGAAGAGACGGATAGACACTGGCATAACTGGAGAAAGTGGAGAACGATATTCATGGAAGGATAGTGGATAAACGACATTGGCAGAGCAAACAATGAATTAACGTCAACTGAAACTACTTTGAGCAGAGGTCACCTAGACACACTGATTCTTACGGCATCATGACGGATGGGTAGACGAAAAGGAGGAATGCCGATGACAAAAGCTTGAGGAGAAACAACGTGTGGTACACGCACGAATAGTTAAATATTATATTTATTCTGCCGCCGGCCTGGTGTCACAGGCCAGGTAGAGGTCTATTTCTGCAAGTACAGTTACTCGTTAACAGCTGCTTAATAACCAGCAATGTGTTTCATTTTATCAAGAATTGTCTGCCGCATCATTTCTTCATCGGTCTTAAATTCATCCAAGTTATGAGTTGTTATTCAGATTGAGCCAACATTGACTTAGAGTTGATCAAATAGACTATAACAAAATAAGAGGATCAGCTTTAAGGCACCATCCACATTAAAACGATGTTATGGTTCGCACCAGACAGGAGTTGAGCAAATTGATTAGTGCGGGGGAAACCTTAACATAATGATAGTAAGATTTATGCATTTGATTGACTGTTGCAAAGAATGCGCAGCTTTGCAAAAGTTGGATGTCAGTCTGCAGGATGAATTTATAGACGACAGTGTGTTTTTCTAGTTGGGAATATATGTGTGCTATATGGCTAAGGGAAGGTATTTTTATGTTGCTTATTGAAACAGTAGCATAATTAAAATGCTCTATGTTCGTGATCATGGAGTGGCCGACTCATCGATCAAAGATGAAAGGGATCTGTCATTACACTGTTTGAAGTGTGGACTTTAATCAAATATACTTTGCCGTCCAATTTCCAAGCAACCCTAGAATTTGGTAAGTCACCTGAACGATTTCTCAGTGTAATGAATGATGACCTGGCCACCTACTGATGTACTGACCATTCTGGTGCATACATCTGTTGAATCCCGCCCTCGTATTTATTTATCATTGAGTTCACGATAAAGGAAATGTATATTGTCAACACTGGAATTTTGACAACATGAACATCGTCAACTCTTGAAATTTGATAGCATGACCACTGTAAACTCTGGAATTTTGACAATATGAACATTGTGAACACTTGAATTTTGACAACATTAACATTGTTAACTCCTGGATTTTGGCATATAGATATGTTCTAACTCTTGGATTTTGGCAACACAGATATGTTCTAACTCCTGGATTTTGGCAACATGGATATATTCTAACTCCTGGATTTTGTCAACATGGATATGTTCTAACTCCTGGATTTGGCAACAGAGATATGTTTTGACTCTTGGATTTTGGCAACTATGATATGAATAATCTTCAACAAGTGAGCAGGTACAATTATCTCGGAACAGTAATAACATCTGATGGGAGATGCCTTGAAGAGATTAGAACAAGAATCGCCATGGCAAAAGTAGACTTTAGCAAGATGAAAAACATATTGACCAATAAAAAGATGTCAATTGAAACGAGAAAAAGAGTGTTGAGATGCTACATTGAACCTGTACTTTTGTATGGATGTGAAGCGTGGACAATGAGCAGTCAGGCTGAAAAACATCTGATGGCTTTAGAGATGTGGTTTCTGAGGAAAATGCAAAGAATACCATGGACAGCCAGAAAGACCAATGAACAAGTCCTTCAAGAAACAAATGAAGATCGTAAATTGATTAGAGAAATTAGACGTAGACAGTCAAATTTTTTTGGTCATGTTATGAGAAGAAATGGATTGGAGAATTTGGTGACAACTGGTAAGATCGAGGGGAACAGACCAAGGGGAAGACCTAGAAGCAAGTACCTGGATGGCTTGGCCTTGTGGCATGGTCGAGACAGAAACACGGAGCTGATCCACGACTCTAGTGATCGAGTGAGATGGCAGAACATGACCGCCCACGCTTACCGGCATGGCACATGATGGATGGATGGATATGATCTAACGCTTGGATGTTGGAAACGTGGATATTTTCCAATTCTTGATTTGTAGTACCATGGACTTTATATCTTATTTCATGTGATTTACAATTTGTGAACAATTTATATTTGTTCCAGTACAGAATTTTGGATAATACTTCTTGGTTTAGATAATAAATACCTGGACTATTTTCCTTAAAACCAATGGTGTAACAGACGATAATTTGGGATTTTATGAGAAGGAAACACCGCCATCTGAATTTATTAAGTATGATAAGTATTGGAGATATCATGTTTCCTTTTCTTTGCGGTTTTTCTGTTTGTTTGTTGTTTTTTTTTTTTTTTTTTTTGTATTTTTTTTAATTTTATAAATATGAACATGCAACTTACATACCCCTCTCCCCAGGTTATCCCAATATATACTGTTATAGTTTATAGAGTGAGTTGTTTAGTTTCTCGTTTATTTGTTTATGATCATGCGGTATTAACAGTGTAAATACTACATTCATACATAACCATTACGAGAACATAAAGTGGCAGGAGAAAACACACATCAAGATATTTAGAGGCGATTCCAACTTTCATTGATCTGGTTACTTCCTTGGGTTCTTGTGGCGTTCTATCGGAAAACTTTCATTTTCCACTCCTATGGAATCTTTTGAGTCAACTTATGGTTTTCTAGATAGCCGGTCTCATTGAAGTGGGTATTCTTTTTCCATATCAAACATATATTTACACCAATACACGAGTAGAGACTATCTCATTAATTTGGCATTCAAATTCCTTGAAGCTGTCAGAAACATCAACGGTTGAAGGACACACTGCACCGTAGAGTCTGTCGGAGTTGTCGACGCCGGCGCCTTCTTAGCTTGCTGTCTAATCATCACAGCTGAGACTATCAGGTTCTTCTAAAAAGACGTTGCCACATCCCAACATCACATGGTAGATTGGGTCACCGAGGACCGCTGCTCTTAATTCGCCAGTCACATTACGTGAAATTATGCTTACCTTTGCCACAGGTAATGGCATTGGGACTGAGCTTTATTAAGGCTCCTGGATTTCAATCGTTTAATCGGTGACGTGATCATGGTTCACTAACGAGCTAGCAGCAATTGCACCAAAATTAAGACCAATGTAATACAGACACGTGGTAATTAATCCGTTAAGAGTAACTGATTCAATAATGGGAAGTCTAGTATTCGTGTCTTTATGGTCCTTCCTAACTTGATGGCGAACTGTGTCCAAATTCTTAGCTTCCAGTTTAGCCAAACGTGCAGCTGTCTGAGAAGGAGATTTGTGCGGGGCGTGATGGGTTATTGTGTGATCTTTACCTGGTGGCGCAGGTAACAGTTGGCGGTCAGGGGAGTTTAGTAAGGACAGCCGTAAAGGGGAGACAAGAGAAACGAATCAGCTCTCTTGGTTTATTTCTATTTATGTTTGTAAAAAAAGGGCCGTTATTTGTGTTGTTTATATTGTATATTTTAATGTATATCTCGGGAAGTTATGGTTTATTTTAAAGGAGGACTAGAGTTTTTTTTTATTGACGTACCTACTCGCCAATATACATACAAGAAATTTAGAGGGTTTAATTAAGTTTTGGGGTTAATTTTTAAAACAATTGATTGGGTGGTTAGTATATTTTCTAAACCAGATTTTCACCAAACGCTTAAAGTTGATACACGCGGTCGGGACTTCCCGCTGGGGCGGGATAACTTTTATATAAGAAAATACGACTTCCGGACCACAGAAGCAGACCACAAATAATAAGTAAATACAACATTGTATACTAGAGTATAAGAGAGCGAGGGACAGAGAGAGTGAGAGGGACATAGAGGTAAAGAGGGAGAGCGAGAGAGAGAGAGAGAGAGAGAGAGAGAGAGAGAGAGAGAGAGAGAGAGAGAGAGAGAGATTGTACAGCAAGTAGAAATACATATTTTGTGCTGAATTCTATAATGCCTGATCACTGCATATTTTCCAGTGACAACAAGCTCGGCTACCGTGTCACAGGTACCTTCATGTATTATCTACCGGTTATCGGTATCCCGCTGGCTCTTGGCTATTGTCGTCTCGGACGGATCGTGGTCGGTGAAGCGTGATCTTTGCCTGGTCGCGCAGGTAAAATTGGCGGTCAGGGGAGCTTAGTGTGTAAAAGGGGCGACAAGAGAACCGACTCGTGTCCCTTGGTTTAATTCTATTTATGTTTGTAAAAAGGGACGTTACTTGTTTAATAATATTACATAATTTAATGATTATCTCGGGAAGTTATGGCTTACATTAAATGAGACTCGAAGTTTTATATTGACGTACCTACTCGCCAGTATACATACAAGAAATTTTGGCGTTATTAACTTGTAAGGGTTAATTTTTTAATAAAATTCTTTATCTGGTTAGTATAATCATAAACCAGATTCCCACCATGCGCGTAATGTTAAAACATGGGTAAGGAAACCTGTCGAATTAGCATACTGAGCCGTGCAAAAGGTTATTCATGCGATCATAACTTGACGTACTCGGGTTAGCTCGAGAGATGGACTAAATTATTTTCTGTCATATTGAATTCGGTCTCCTCATAGAAGGGGGTTGACTGGAGGTCACGCACACCGCACAACACACACACACACACACAAACACACACACACACACACACACACACACACTGGGACTCAAACCCAGTTGCCCGACAACTATTTGGTCTACTTATATAAGTATTCCACATGACCGGGGCTTGTCTGGTTGTCTGCTTCGCCCGCCCCACCACCATCGCCGCCACCGCCGCCGCCCGTGTGCCCCTAGACCGGAAGTCAGTCGGAAGTAGTCATCACGACAACCGGAAGTGGTCACCCAGACCCAAGAAAATAACCGCCAAAATTCAAAAAAGGCGGTCCCCGAAGGACTCAGTTTGGTGACGACATCAATATGGAGGTAGACTTTTTATATAGTAAAAAATGATGTCGCCACGAAGGACTAAGTCCTAAAAGTATACCTAAATACAACATTGTATACTACTAGGACTAAATTGGGGGTTAAAGCAGCACTATATTTTATTAGAAAGCAGCAAGTCAAATGGTTTGGCCATGCAAGTAGGTTACCAGTCAACAGCATACCACAACAAGCAATGATGTACAGACCAGATAGAAACAGAGGAAGAGGCCGACCACGTAAACATTGGACGGAGGGAATAGCAGAGTCCACGGGAATATAGATATATGAAGCCCATAATCGGGCACTCTCACGAAATTTATACTTCACCTCGACACCGCAAGGTACAAGAGGAACATGATGAGAACATTCTGCGTCAACCTCAAATCTGTCAAGCAATGCCTGCGTGTGAATTTCATAGCTATCAAGTTCGTCCGGTCGCTGTCTGTAAACCACTTAATAGGCGATACCACGCAATCCTTGGGATAACTTGATACTCCATTTACCTTACTCTCGGCCACACATAACACACATTCTCTCAAATCGGTGAGGATAACTCTTAATCGTGTCGCTATGCTCTGAAAATGGTTCCAAAGGGAACGCCATGGGTCCTGTATGAAGAGTGGTCACTTCTGCATTTGCTTCTGCTATCGGGCTGGCATTAGGTGAGGAGGTCTTTGGATTGTTTCCTAACTCCATTCGCCTAAGCTAAAGCTCATTCTCCGTCTTCTTCATTTCCATGGCATGCTGACGGTCTTTTTCCTTATATGCTAATTCAGCCTGGCGAGCTTTCTCCATATTTTCTAATTTATCCTGCAGCTTTTTCTCTTCCAGTTCTCTTTTCATCCTCAGTTTGTCATGCTTTTTAAACTCTTATGATATATACTTTGTCAGTTCTAAGCCCTGGAGTGTGTTTCCAGAAACTGATTTCGCAACTTAGTTACTTCTGCCATTTCTATATCAATCGTGCTATCTTTTCTAACAATAGGAGAAATCTTCCTATTATTCTATTCAGAGATAGATTCTAAGACAAAATATGCACCCAGATTCAACAGGCAATGAATTAGCAATCCTATCAAACAAACATTAAAATACACAAGCAATTGTATCAAGCACATGTAAATCAATTGTTGATGGCAACACTGAATACCAAACTTAACCTCCCCTTTGTACATTAACAACTATAAGATCTCAAAGTGACGAGACCCAAATTCGTTGTACAAATTGGGAACACAGTAACAGACCGGACAATAGTCACTAGTTTGTGTGGCGTAGTTTGTTAACCAGCAACTACAATAGGCCCGACGACAGACCCGAATTTGTTCACTGTACCGGTCGAGCACCCATTTATGGTAAATGCACTTTTGCCATGGGAAAAGAATACCCACTTCAATTTGACTGGCTATCTAGAAAACCATAAGTTGGCTCAAAAGACTCCCTAGGGGTGGAGAATGAAAGATTTCCGATAGAAGGTTACGAGAGCTCAAGGAAGTTACCACATCATTGAAAGTAGGAATCGCCTCTAAATATCTTGATGTGTGTCTTCTCCTTGCCACTTTATGCTCCCATAATGGTTGTGTATGCATGTAGTATTTACACTGTTACCACCATGTGATCATACACAAATAAACGAGAAAATAAGCAACTCACTCTATAAATTATAAGGGTATATATTGGCATAACCTGGGAGACATTTTATGTAACTTGCACGTTCATTTGTTACAAATTAAAAATAAAAATACAAAATGCATTTCCTTCCTCGTGAACTCAATGATAAATAAACATGAGGGCGGGATTCAGAAGATGTATGTACCAGAATGGTCAGCACATCAGTAGTTGGCCAGGTCATCATTCACTACACTGTGAAATCATTCGGGTGACTTACCAAAGTCTGGGCTTGCTTAGAAATTGGACGGGAAAGTATATATGATTGAGGTTCGCACTTCAAACAGTGTAAAGGCGGATCCCTTTCATCATTGATCGATGAGTCGGCCACTCCATGATGCCGAAAATAGAGCATTTTGATTATGCTACTGTTTCAGTCAACCAACAAAAAAAAAATCCCTCAGCCATATAGGACACATATATTCCCAACTAGAAACACACTGTCTCCTATAAATGTATCCTGCAGTCTGACATCCAATTTTTGCAAAGCTGCGCATTCTCTGCAACGGCCAATCCCAAATGCTAGAATCTTACTATTATTATGTTAAGGTTTTCCCCGCACTAATCAATTTGCTCAACTCCTGTCTGGTGCGAACCATAACAACTTTTGTAATGTGGGTAGGTGTTGGATGTTCCAGGAAATCCCGGAGAGGAGGTAAATTTATAATATCCCTCCCCACATTTCCCTATGCAGGTGCTCCCTAAAGGGACAACGTAGGCGGTTTATTTATAGCTTCAGTTATCGCCAAAACTCCAAGATCTTGCAAATTTGTTAATTATAAGAAAACGGGTGTGGCCCTGGTGTTCCACTGTGAACAACCAATATGGTGTCCATTATGGCGTCCAAATGTTGTTGATAGGCAAACATTACAAATATGTTACATGCACCAAACACGGTCCGTTAACATTCGCTGTGAATCCCCAGGCACTTCATTTGCCTCTTAGAACAGAACCATCCTGTAGATGATTACATCATCTGGGTGCGAATTATCGTGAATCAGTGGTCACACCTCCTATTCGGCACAGCCTGCCGGCTACTTCCTGCCCTCCGGGTCCAATGTGATTATGACCCTGGACAAGTCTGATATTTCCATCCATTCTCTCTTCTCCCAGTGTTCTCAATGGGCATTATCGCCCACCCCAGCCGGCAAGGCACTGGATGGTGATTTTATATTTTTACCTGCATAAAATCCACATAGCTGTCGTCTCTGATGAAACTTGGCTGGATGTTCTCTATCTGTATCCCTGAAGTCTCCATCATTTAAATCTGACTGTGTAATAAATCTCCCAGGAAGGCTTCTCCATTCTCCCTGTCTATCGTCGTGGACATACCGTTGTCCCTATATATTGTTCCCAGTGTGGTAGGCGGGTCTTTTCTGTGCATCTGTCTATTTAGTTTCCAGAATATACCCAACGCCTTACCACCTCCCAACATACTTATGAATTGCAATGACTTAATTTACTCTCGTGGCCTTGTGTGATTCCTTTTCACTTTGCCGTGTGTTTTATTTTTTTCTTTTCTGGTATATCGTAATGCTGGTGAGTTGTCTAGTTGTGGCAACGTTTGTTTTATTTTTCTTTTCTGGTATATCGTAATGCTGGTGAGTTGTATAGTTGTGGAAACGTTTGTTTGATATATTTTTTTCTGGTAAGACGTAATGCTGGTGAGTTGTCTAGTTGTGGCAACGTTTGTTTTATATTTTTTTTTTCTGGTAGATCTTAATGCTGGTGAGTTGTCTATTTGTGGCAACCCAATGCCACATTTATGACAGTACATACACTCATCGTTTGCCCCAGAGTCCTATAGAATGAGTTAGTCACTGCTAACAGCGACGTGCCATGTTCTAAAGTTAAGGGCAGCGAGTGAATAAATCTTAATCTCCAGGGCAGCGTTTATTGCACAAGTGAACTAGATGAATAGAACCCAAGGACAGCGGTCGCACCCCTTGCTCTTGTTCTAGCTACACCACTGATTTCTTGAGACCCCACTTCTTGCGTCTCTCTATTAAAGAAACTTGCGTGTACCCGCACCCCAAGAACCATACGGGCCGTAGCCTACCCACTAGCAGTCTCCCATGTCGGACAGTTCACGCACGACATATACTTCCGCCGCCTTGTAGGTAGACTGGAGACAGTCTAACGCTGACGAGTGGACTCTCCGTGACCAAGGGGGTTATGCCATCTGCCTGGCGATCCGAAGGGCGTGGGTTAGATTCCCGGCTACGTCCTTCTGTTTACGAGTGCAATTTTTTGGAGACTCCTGGGGCTCGTTGCTGGAACTGCGGAGTTCGTGCTTTGTGCGACGCTTTTGACGGGCCACCTTGCAGAAAGAGACCGAGCCATATGGAATAAAACTCGGTGAAATGAAGTTAATCCTCTTGTCTTGTAACCCCTTTTTTTCTAAAGCAAAGTAATGGAAAAGTGGAAAACCAAATGTCTTTCGAAATCGGATGTATTGGGGCACAGTACTATTTCTGTATGTGTTCTTTCATATTTAAATTATCAACGAAAGTTAGTTTGTAAGTGCGTGAACGCGGTCCAACGCACGTACAGACAGACAGAGACGCTTGCTTGCCCTGTATACATCCAGAGACACCTAAAACCGAAAACAAAGACATAAGAAGTTGAATAATT
Source organism: Cepaea hortensis (assembly GCA_963921405.1). Taxonomy (NCBI): domain Eukaryota; kingdom Metazoa; phylum Mollusca; class Gastropoda; order Stylommatophora; family Helicidae; genus Cepaea; species Cepaea hortensis. The sequence goes on along the minus strand of OY992893.1, from coordinate 51,604,282 downwards.
AGTTGAACGTAAAATTGCGTTCAAAATCAGACATTGGCTAATGTTTCACCTCCACCTTTCTGCATCAGCAGAAATGTTATTCTGACCTCAACGATTTGTGCTGACAAAAACATTAACATGTGGAATTTAACACCAGTTCTGTAATTGTGCCGTCTCTCACCACGTAACAAATAATAATAAATTGTTTATCAAAGTGGGTGCTGTTTAGCACGTCAGTGTGTATTTTACCGATAAAACCCTGAATTTAATATAAGGGCAAACAGGCAAGAATAGTTCCTTATCAAACGCCAAGATAAACAGCGACATAAGCAAGAAAGCGCGCACATCCTTACAGGCGCAGATTGATGTAAACACTGGCTAATATATGATATAAGAAATTGCAGTTTATAGATCGCAATAGATGAAAATAGAAATAATAGAGCTGGCATACTCTTGCGCAAAGAATGGTAAACTCAGACTAGGATAATCTTTGCGAGCATCTTCCAACAAACACAAAAATGCGCCTGTACAGATTGGTTCCCCTCCATAGTGTAATCACCTTGGTAGAGGAGCTTGCTTGTTCCAACGACCTCCAAGAACTATGCCGAAGGTAGAGCAGCTCATGGCAGGGTCTCCCATGCCGGACATGTCGAAGGATAGAAATCAAACAAGAAGATACTCAACCCTGCTGCCGTGTATGTAGACTGGGCTAGTCAAAGGCTAGGGAAAGCAAACCCGAGAAATACTTGCCGAAGTCTGGTGTACAGAGCCATAGGCTTGACATAAGAAATGACACATCGAGTAACCACCATGGCTGTTTGGTACAGCATGGGATTGTGTGATATATTTCTACATTGTTCTTACATAAGTGTATATGAAGAACAACAAACAATTAATAACACACAATATCTAGTAAATAGTCTATAATACAATGCACTGCCAAAGTCAGGACACAGCTCTGTGTTAGTACATGGTAAATACAAGGAAGGCATCTTCTGTTTCAACTTCTGTTTCTTCACAAGTTGAATACCCATCTCATTCATGATGTGCCATGCCGATACGCGTAGGCGGTCATGCTTTGCCATCTCACCCGAACACCAAAGTCGTGGATCAGCTCAGTGTTCTTGTCTCGACCATACCACGTGGCCAAGCCATCTAGGTATTTACTTCATTCCCCTTATTCTCTTCCACTCGATCTTGCCAGTTGTTACCAAGTTCTCCAATTTATTTCTTCTCATAAAGTGGCCAAAACATTGTGACTGTAAACGTCTAATTTCTCTAATCAGTTTACGGTTTTCATTTGTTTCTTCTAGAACTTTAGTCATTGGTTTTTCAGCCTGCCCATGGTATTTGCATTTTCAAAAGAAACCACATTTTCACAGCCATCAAATGTTTTTCAGCTTATCTGCTCATTTTCCATTCTTCACATCCATACAAAAGTATAGGTTCTATGTAGCACATCAACACTCTTTATCTCTTTGCAAATGACATATGTTTTTTTCAGTATGTTTTCCATCTTGCAAAAGACTACCTTCGCCTTGGCGATTCTTGTTCTAATCTCTTCAAGGCATCTCCCATAAGACGTTATGACTGTTCAAAGATAATTGTACTGAGTTGCTTGTTTAAGAATATTCTCATTTACTTATATATTACATTTTGGTATTTCCTTCTTCCTAGTGACAACCAAAATCTGTGTCTTCTTACAATTTAATTCTAACCCTAGTTGTTCACTGTGTGCAACGACCGCATCTACTAAATGTTGCAGATCCTGCTCATTGTCTGCAATCAATACTGTATCATCCGCATATCTAATGTTTTTGATGTTGAGTCCTCCAATGATGATTCCTTTCATATCTTCTACATTTCTGAAAATATTTTCACTGTACAGGGAAAAACTATCTGGAGACATTGCGCATCCCTATCTTACACCTCTTAATAGGCTGACATTGACCTACTTCATTATCAAACCCACATTGTTCTTCTCCTATTTCGGGCTGTATTTTTTTTTTTTCTTAATTCTTTGCATGATAATTCTGAGCAAAATCTTTGTGATATAGCTCATTATACTAACTGTTCGATGTTGATCACATTTCAAGGCTCCTTATTTCATTAGGATTGCAATAAATATAGAATTACATAATTCAGGAAGTATATCTCCAGTACCATTTACTGTGTTCATCGATCTGGTAAGCTGGTCTATTCCATATTCTTCTAAGGCATTGACCATTTCTGTTGTGATGCTTTCTGGATGCGGGGTCTTGTCAGTTTTCATATGGTTAAGAGCATTCTGAACTTCCATCTTCAAACTTGGCGGTCCTTCATTATTATTCCGATTGTATCTTGTGGGTGACGTTCCTATGGCGTGTTGAGAGCTCAGGACTTCTGCTTGGGCATCTTTCCCCCAAGGAGAGTCGTAATAGCTCAGCACTTCTCACTTTTTCACCTGTTCTTGTAGTCTGGCAGTGGAAGAGGGAGAAGGGGTGGTCCTTGTCTGTTAGAATATATATTCTTATATATATATTCTTATCTCACTATTTTATCTCTCCCTCCTCTTTCTTATCTCTCTCTTCCCTCTCTCTCTCTCTCTCTCTCTCTCTCTCTCTCTCTCTCTCTCTCAAACGTATGGTATGTGTGTATGTGGTGGGAGATATGTGTGTGTGTGTGGGGATGGAGATGTGTGTGTGGGTAGGAGATGTCTGTGGGAGTATGGAAAAAGTGTGTGTGAGTGGAGGATGTGTGGGATATGTGTGTGGGGATACGTGTGTCTGGGTGGGTGTGGAGATGTGTGCGGGTGGAGGATGTGTGTGTGGGTGGGTGGGGAGTTGTATAGGTGGGTGGATGGATGTGTGTATGGATGGGGCGTGTGTGGGTGGGGAATATGTGGGTGGGTGTGGGATGTGTGGGAGGGGGATGTGTGTTTGTGTTGGTGTGTTTTGTGTGTAGAGGTATGTGTGGGTGTTGGTGGGTGAGTTATGTGTGGGTGTTGGTAGGTGGGGGAAGTGTGTGTGGTGGGTGTTTTGGGGCGTGTGTAGGGGGAGTGGGGGATGTGTGTATGCGTGGGAGATGTGTGTGTGGGTCTGGAAGTATGTGTGGTTGGTGGGGTGTGGATAAATGTGAAATGTGTGGGTGGGTGGGAAAATGTGTGTGTGGGGATGTGTGTGTGGATGGGAAGATGTGTGTGTATGGTGGGTGATGTGTGAGTGGATGAGGGATTGTGTGAGTGTTGGTGCGGGATGTGTGTGTGGGAGGAGTATGTGTGTGTGTGGTTGGGGGTGTGTGGGTGGGTTGGTGGAGCATGTGTGTGTGAGCGAGTTTTTGTGGGTTGGGGTATGTGGGAGTGGGGGGTTGTGTGTGGGTGGGGACGTTTATGTGGGTGGGTGCGAGATGTCTGGGTTGGTGAGGGGATGTGTGAGTGGGTGGGGGGATCTGTGGTTAGTGGGGATGTGTGGTGGGTGGGGTTGTGGGTACGGTTGGGTTATGTGTGAGTGGGTGAGGGATGTGTGTTTGGATTGGGTTGGATGTTTGTGTTGGAGGTGGGATGTCCCACATAACATGATAATATGCATTGTTTATGCTTACAACATTCATTTGACAATGTTTTTTTCCTACGTGAATGTATCACGCACTGTTGATGAACGAAAGATGAGTGATTAGAAGGGCTGAACGTAAGACGGGCCAACGTGCCCAATTTGTAACCCTTTTAAAATAAAGTTCAATTCAATTCAATTCTCTCTCTCTCTCTCTCTCTCTCTCTCTCTCTCTCTCTCTCTCTCTCTCTCTCTCTCTCTCTCTCTCTCTCTCTCTCTCTCTCTCTCTCTCTCTCTCTCTCTCTCTCGCTAACCCCCTTTCTATATTTATCATAATTTATCTGTGTATGTGGAAGTGTGAATACCCATCCTCTATATGTCTCTGTGCGTCTGACTGCCTGCCTGTCTCATAACATGGTAATATGCATTGTTTTTGTTCACAAAATTCATTTAACAATATATTCCTCCTATGGAATGTAACATGCACAATAGATCTTTGATGTACGAAAGATGGGTGATTGGAAGGGCCGAATTAAGACAGGCCTGCGTACTTAATTTGTGACCCCTGTGAAAATAAAGTTCGTTCGCTCGTTCTGTGTGTGTGTGTGTGTGTGTGTGTGTGTGTGTGTGTGTGTGTGTGTGTGTGTGTGTGTGTGTGGGTGGGTGGGTGGGAGGTAGTGTGTGGGGGGGGGGGGGGGGGGTGAGTGGGTGGGTGTGTGGGTGAGAGAGAGAGAGAGAGAGAGAGAGAGAGAGAGAGAGAGAGAGAGAGAGAGAGAGAGAGAGAGAGAGAGAGAGAGAGAGAGAAACGGGAGGGTTAATTCCGCAACTACTCGGAATTATACTCCGATCAGCCGAGTGTATAACTAAGTGCGTTAACCATTACGATTGCCTATAACAAATGCACAAATCTAACGGCCCAGCAAATGGTACTAAACTGAGATAATGGACGGGTCTGGTCCCAGTCTCCAAACAACGCCAGGACAACACAGCGGCTCTAGACAGACCAACCGTCTGGCTATTTCTAACAGACATAGTAATGGAAACTGCCAAATGCAACCCCACGGTTTGTAACAATCAGACCCGAAGTACGGGCAACATTTACATCTGACTTAGATCTCAGTAGCCAGCAGCTTACCGCCTTATTTATACAATACCCCATTATTATGTTCTACGGAATTTTGTCATTCTCTCAGTCTCTTTTTTCTGTCTTTCATTCATTCTTTCTTTTTTTCCTTTCTTTCCTTATTTCTGTCTCACTCTCTGTCTCTGTCTCTCTCTCCCTCCCTCTCTCTCCTCCCTCTCTCTCTCTCTCTCCTCTCTCTCTCTCTCTCTCCTCTCTCTTCTCTCTCTCTCTCTCTCTCTCTCTCTCTCTCTCTCTCGATAAATGAGAGTTTGATTTACAATTCAATAGTGAGCAGTTTACCGGCTCATATATATGGAGTGGACAGTCAGAACTACAAACATTAGATTTTTAAGAGCATGCATCTTTCCCATTGCAATATACGCCTGTGAGACCTGGACACTTACTAAACAAGCTGAACAGCGCATAGATTCCTTTGAATGTATATGTTACAGGCGAGTTCTAAGAATATCTTGGGTTAAGAAAAAAACAATTGCAGTCATACTTCAAGAACTGAATATTGAAGAAGGCTGGCTAACAAAGACGATAAAACAAAGAAAATTAAAATATTTTGGTCACTTGAAACATCACGAAAGTTTTGAGAAAACAATAATGGAGGGGTATATGCCTGGGAAGAGAGGAAGAGGAAGGCCAAAGAGATGATGGGTGCAGGATGTGGCGGATGATCTCCAGATGGGTGTATCGGACACGGGACATCTTCCTTATGATCGAGAGGTTTTCCGGAAGGTTGTTATGGGAACGAGGTTCTGCAAAGGACATGCTACTGAATGAATGAATGAATATATATATATATATATATATATATATATATATATATATATATATATATATATATATATATATATATATATATATCACATCACATTATTCCGTTGTACTGAGTTTTACCGTTCTCTCACCCTCTGTCTGTCTTTCTCTCTTTCCTTCAATCTCCCCCTCCTCCTCTCTCTCTCTCTCTCTCTCTCTCTCTCTCTCTCTCTCTCTCTCTCTCTCGTTTAATGTTATCAGTTATCAGTTATCAGTTGGGGTATCTTCATTACACTCCGGACAGGTCCATAGGTGCTCAGATCCTCCCCCCCCCCCCCCAACCAGCATAAGCATCAGCGTTCGGTGGCTAATAGTGCCAGTTCTGTGTCGGCTAACGAGGCACCTCGTTTTCCCGATGTACCTCGCGTGTTTGGCCGTGCCAATTCTTACTCCCAAGTCTTTCATCCTGGACAGCGATGTGGATTCACTGACATCAAAGTCTTCTGTTCTCGACATGTCTTTAAGGACGTTAATAACATCGGCACCATCCATGGGCTGGCCATCTGCAGGGGGTGCAGAGCCAGCCAGTTTATCAGCTCGTTCATTTCCCTCGACTCCCGCATGTCCCGGGACGAAGATGAAGGTGACTTACGGACAACAGACTTCCGCAGCGACTCAGTCCACTGTCTACGTACAGATCCAGCTTCGACCTTCCGAATCATGCTCATTGAATCACTTAGTACACATACGTTGGTATAATGCTGTGCTTCTAGCCATATGAAAGCCTGTGTAACTGCCATCACCTCCATCGTCATGCTGCTCGTGGGTATAGTGTGGGCACCACTGGATTCTTGAATGGTTTGGCCCGTTGAACGGGTTGTAAATGCCCATGCACTTCTCTGCTTCATTACAACAGATCCATCTGTATAGATGAGCACTTGGGGGTTGTCTGCGTGTTCATTGATGAGCGCGTTGACCCTGCATTGACAGTGACAGGATTCTGTTCTCTGCACCGTCTGTCGAGTGTGATAATGCAAGAGAAGGTGCACTTAAAAGCTGGAGGCACAGGCACCCATTCCTTGCCTTAATGTGAGAGAGCTTAATGTGATAGAGAGTGACAGAGAGACAGAGACAGAGAGAGACACAGAGAGAGAAGGAAGGGGAGAATAATAATCTTTTCGCAAATACTTAAGGAAAATATCACACAAAAATCCTTGCATGGAGCTGGATCCATACGAAGAAGTAAATCACTGACTTTTTACAAGATTTGAACATCGAAGGCAACGGACTTAACAACAACATCCTGTGTCGGACACTGAAATATTTCGGTCATATTGATCGTCGCCGGTCTCCCTGGTCGAGGAGTTAGCAGCTTTCTCCGTAACCCCGAATACTCTCGTAGTTGACGTGAGCGCACGAGAATTGAAAGCGGTTCGAGTCGCTCCAGTGACTTATGAGATTATGGAGCCGGTCGCTTAGAAAGCATGGCAAACTACAAGCATGGCAAACTACTGAGCCTAATCTTGCCAAGAAATCAACAGTCAGCTGAAAGATGCTGATGTTGACAGCGATGTCCTTTAAAGGATATGCAAAAAAAAAAAAAAAAAAAAAAATTATTGATCGTCACGGAGGCACAGAAAGGGCAGAGGTGGAGGGCATGGTTCCAGGGAGAAGAGAAAGCGGTCGACTAACACGAGGGTGACCTCAAGACCTGCAAGACACCCCGGTCATCAACATGCAAGGCGTTGGTTTTAAGATAGCATTGTAAATTACACATAGAAAAACGTAGCAACAACGATCAGACTCGCTCAGATGTTTGATAAGCACACACGATACATGTCTCGTTTGTTGTTGTTAGTTTTTTCGTCTTTGTGAACATTTTACTATATTGAATGACAGTTACTACCTCTCCGGCGAATCGAATGAAGAAAAAAATGTTCCTTTATAAGATTTAGGTTGGAGCAGACAACCAGTGGTGGTGACGGAAGCCACTGTTTTGTAAGCTGTGACCTAGATATGTGAGAAAACGTATTTACTTTTTAGACTCATTATTTTGAAATTTTATTTATAAATTGCCGTATACATATTTTGTCAAGACAGAAAGTCCTATAGTTTGAAGAACTTAAATAAATCACACATAAAATGTGTCATTAACATTTAAATATTAATAATCATTTATTATTATTCACCTGAGTTATTAATCAGTGAATGCGGCTCTAGTTCTTACTTCTCCTTAATTAATTATTTTTAAACACTTGTGTAGCTACATTCGATAGCTTTATTTTGGGGTCCAAATACTTGACTAAAATAGTCCTTTTTGTGGTTTCACTTTGCTCTTCAGCGTTTTAAGCATGAACTGATCTTTGGATTCAACGTGTCTTTGTGCACTTTACGTACGGCTTTCACAACATACAGAACAAAGAAAGAACATTTGTGTTGTTTGAACCAACATTCATTTATACAACCTTGTTGAAACGAGCGTTCATAAACAACACCAACTTACGTGCTGCGGTTACAGGCATGTGTATGCCACAGCTGAGAGAACATTAGAGTGGTGGTGTGGGGTGGACGGTAGAAAGGGGAAGGATACGAAGAAATTAAAACTTCGTCAAGGTCAGTAAGTATAGCTCTACATTCACTCAGTTTGCATCAGATCGCATATTCTTACCTCCAGGTTCAAACAACTTTCTCTTTGAAATGATGTAAAAACTGGATTTGCTTTAAAATAATTAAATGCTTCAATGTAATAACAAATTTAATCTGCAAGGAGATAATATGTATTTCAATTCGCTCAGTGTGCAACTAACAGTGTTCCGCGTGCCACACCTGGCATGCGTGCCATGTGTTGTGTGTGTGTGTGTGGGGGGGGGGGGGGAACCAATGAAATTAAAGAAGTTTGCAGGTTATATATTCTTATTTTCATCATCTCCAGATTTACGAAGCTTGCCTGTCCTCACCCTACTCAGCATGCTTTCTGAGTCAGTTTTTTTTTTTTCCATATGGAATGTAACCTTCCATGCGCCGGGGTCATTTTCGTATTGTTTGCATCGTAGTCTGGCTTGCCTTAACCTTTCTTCGTAATCAGCTTCATATATTACTTTCCTCTTTAGAAAGCTACGAAGGGACTGTCTTCCTCGTCTGTGCTCCGGTTATCTTCAGGCTCCTCTAGGTCATATTCATCTACCTGACAGGATGCTGATTTCATATCGGGTTGCTTGGGTATCATGGCTGGACTACTGGCTTCTGCTTGCTGTTTCTGATTGGTCTATGGCTGGCTCCATCATGCGTTTTTTTTTGCCTCCTTTCTTTTTGTGAATTGTCTTCATCAGTTTTTCGATGTTTTTTTTTTTTTTAGTGCTTGCTTTAATCTCATATGTTGGTTTGGATTGGTGCTGCGTCCTTTCGGCGTTCAGTAGTTCTCTTTCGGTCTTGATCATTTTTTAGGATTTCCTCGTTTTCCTTCTTCATCTTAGCCATGCGCTCTATCTCTTGTTTAATGTTGTGCTGGATCTCTTTCATGTCGGCCAGCAGCTTCTCATTCTCGCTGGTTGGTGCTGGCGTCAGTATTGCCTTGACTTGCTTCTTCAGCTCGTCTATCTGGTTCTGTAGTTGATTTCTTTCAGCTTGCGATATACACGTGGCCGTCTCGCACCTCCCCCTTGCTTCTTTGTATGGCATCTTTGTGTTAATGGCGAGCTTTAAGACGTCTCTGTGTCTTTGGAGGTACAGACAGCCCAGTATCTTGCTCAATGCTTACCCAGGCAGTTGGCGCACTTTCTTTTGCTGTTTGGTGCTCGGAAGTCTGTGTCCAGCTTGGCCAGCGGACACTCCTTAAAGGCGTGGTGATCGGCGCAGTACCAGCATATTTCCGTTTTACTGCGACATGCTGCTCTGCTAAAGCCGGCCCTTTGGCATCTGGAACATTGAGTAATCCTCGGTATGAATCCTTCAGGCTGTTGAATTTTCTTGCTAATTGATACCTGGTGTGGAATCTCGCTACCCTCAGTTGTCACCACCGCCAGCATCGTAGGGATCTTTGAGTAAGTCAGGATCCGCTCCGCCTTCAAGATTCTGATGTTGGGATTCTCTTCTTGCAGCTGCTTGAGGATTTCTTCGTCTGACAGCTCCACTTGAATCCGTTTTACAACCCATCGGACAGTTTTTGAGTCGGTATTTCCGACTCTGGTGTCTTTCTCCTCCTTCTTCTCTGCTGTCTTGAATCTTGTCTGTGGTGGGCTGTCGATCTTCTCCCTCGTGGTAGCTTCAGTAGTAGCTGTAGTTTCAGGTTCTTTGTTGCAGTGCGCAGGCAGGTTCTCCACGTTCGTCTTCTTGACGGTCTTGTCGGCTCCCACGCTGCACATCTTGGATGCCACGTGTCTATTTGTGTTCTTGCTACGTGCCATTTTCCCCCTATCAGGCTGCTTGACTTGTTCATGTGACTTGTCTTGTTAGCGCTCGCAGTTGCGAATGACTAAGACGACACCGTAAACAAAACGTAACGGTCCCCTTTTAAAGTCTTTAAGGCATATTGGGCATATGGCCTGGTACTATATATTTTTACTGACCAATCGGCACTCATGAGATGGGGAGGTCCATACCACGTCACCTGCATTTACTTCCTGAGACATTTTCCGGTACTCACTGTAAGCTGTGTCGACCTTGAAGCCCTGTTTATTAATTTTTTTAATGTATTTATTTGAATTCTTTGTCCAATGGGAATTATAATCCATGACCACCGAGATGTCGAATCACGTACAAATAGGCCTCGAGAGACCACATAATGGTCGGAAGGCCCTATTTGGGAGTAAAAGACCCCCCAAAATCTTAAATACTTACATTTGCTTTAGTGTTCTTATAAAGCTGTGATTCTATATTTTTATTTCGCTTTTTATTCATTATTTCCTATGTGAAAATGGTATATATGAAGTGTCTAAAGCAGTGTTTGCCAACGTGGGCCCACGCCCCACAGGGGGGGGGGGGGGCAATTCGATTGTTAGGGGGAGGGGGGATTCGAAAATGGACTCGCCCAGAGTTTGAGTTAACCGTACGGCGACTCTCAGTCACTACTCGAGCTGGGTAAACGTCCAGTATAAGTAACTACTGTCCGTTATGTTAGTAGCCGTGATTTTATTGTTAGACGTTAGAGTTGAACTACTGGTTATACTGGGCCGGCACTAAGCATTTCGCGCTATTTATTCTGAATGACGCGAAATGCTTAGTGCCGGGATCTCTGTTTCTGCAGTGTTTCGCAGTAACGCTCAGCATTCACCGTTGGTGTTAATTTGAAAAAAGCGTCCGTTAAATTGTTGTAAAAGTCTCGTTGTTTTAAAAATTATATGCATTGTATAAATATAAGTGATATATAAATTGTATGTAAATTCAGTTGGTAATTTTTATTAATTTCAGTTTTAGAAGTATCATTTTCCAGAAAAATTTGTCAAATGAAAAAGTTTTTTTTTTTTTTTTTTGGTTGTTGTTGCTTGCGGTGGAGTAAATGTGCCTTACATATTTAAATATGCATTTTTAGTCTACGTTTACTCCAGTTCATATTATTTTTTTAAAGTTTTTAATTGATCTTATATTTATTTATTTCAGCCCATAGTGAAATTAGTCGTGCAGGCAAGAAAATATTCGTCAGTATTCGGGGGAATATTTAAAATTTGGTTTCATACCCGCTGCCCACGATGAACGGTCACCTTTTTGTCTTTTATGTCAACAATGTTTGACCAACGAATCAATGAAACGAGGCCCTCTTGATGCACATTTGAAGGCGAAATATTAATTCAGATTTGAATTACTTTCGAACTTTAAAAAAAAAATTTGAAAAAGAGTAACATTAAAGTCTCTATTTACTGCTCATAATACAACTATCAATCGTACTCTTGAGGCTAGTTATCAAATTTAATTACTCATCGCTAAATCTGGGAAAATTCATACTATAGGGGAGAATTTAATCAAGCCATCAATATCGGCATTTCTTAAAACGGTTCTGGAAAAAGACGAAAAAGACGTTAAAGCTATCCTACTAAGTTACAATACTGTTAGCAGAAGAATAGACGAAATGGATGAGGATATTGAAATACAACTTGTTGAAAAGCTGAAAACAAGAAAATTCTCGGTGCAAATGGATGCATCAACTCTGAGAGACAGTACGGCCGTACTTATAACTTACGTAAGATATATTGATAACGGTGATTTTGCTGAAGAAATGTTCTGTAAATCATTAGAAAGCACCACTACCTCTAAAGATGTATATAGAAAACTAAAAAAAAAAATTACTTAGATGTCAATAATACACCAATGAAAAATATAACATCTTGTGCTGCAAATAGTGCTCCTAATATGATGTTGAAGAAAATGGTTGCTTAAAATTGATGAAAGATGAGAGTCCAGAAATGCTACTTGTGCATTGTGTTATTCACAGGGAAAATCTGGTAGCTAAAAACATTTCGCCTGTTCTAAATGAAGTACTAAATTTAGTTATAACGTGTATCAATGCTATTGAAGCTAGTGCCAAATGTGAACGTCTCTTCAAGTTATTTTGTGAATAACCAAATGAAGACCATGTGAGACTTATTCTTCACACTGAAGTAAGATGACTCTCGAAAGGGAACTGCTTGAAAAGATTTATGGAACTATTTGATACTCTTGGTGATTGTTTAAACGACAAACTTAAAATGAAAAATCTGTTAACGGTCGATGGTAAGGCATTTGTGAGTTATTTAGTCGATATCTTTGAAAAACTAAATATATTAAATAAACATCTTCAAGGAACAAATAAAACTCTTGTCGATGCAAAAGCGAAGATATTTGGTTTCACTACCTTTATTGAATTATGTCAGACATATATTTACAACAAAAATTTTGAAAAGTTTCATTGGCTACAAAAATGTGAAGTGGCTGATACCGCTATATATGTTACTGTCGATCATCTGAAAATTTTATCGGCTGATTTAAAAGAAAGATTTTCTGATGCAAAACAAATTGATTTCCCAACTTGGATGATGCAGCCAATGTTAGTGGATTTGTATGATATTTCAAATATGCAGTATTAAGATCGGTCTCCCTGGCCAAGGCGTTAGCGTCTTTCTCCTTAATCCCGTGTGTTCTCGTGACTAACGTAACCTGAGCGAGAATCGGTAGCGGTTCTCGCCGCGTTGGTAAATTACGGGGTATGTGAGCTTAGAAAGCAATGGCAAACTATTGATTACTTAATCTTGCCATGAAATCAACAATCAGCTGAAAGATGCTGATGTTGACAGCGATGTCCTGTAAAGGATGTGCGAATGTTGTTTTTTTTTTTAAGTATCAAGAAGAACTCGCAGAAATGCAAAATGATGAGTCAATTAAAACTTTATTTAATATAAAAAAAGCGATGGCATGGCTTTGTGAGGAAACCTAAATCAAATATGCAAATGCAACCAAATGTGCAAGAGAACTATTGTCACCGTTTCCATCTTCATATTTAGTTGAATGCGGATTTAGTGCCATAGATTTGCTGCTAAACAACAAAAAAAACAAAAAGAAATCGGCTGGATATAACAAAACGGGGAGACTTGAAACTGAAGTTAACTAAATTGGAACCTGACATAAAATCTTTTTGCAGTAAGCATCAAGCGCAAGGATCTCACCAAATTTAAATAATAAATGATTACTAATATTTCATTAAAATTATTTGGTACTTGAATTTCAGTTCTCCGTTATATGTTTTGAAAATTTACTTACTGTGTTTGCTCAATAATTTCCTAGTGATTTCTTCCTAAAACATATCATTCAAGTTTCTTTAGTGAACATTTCAATTTTTGAATATTAAAAATTATGTATATGTTAGGGGGCGGGGGAATAATAATTTTAAAAAGGCTTAGGTGGGGCATAGCACAAAAAAGGTTGGGAAACACTGGTCTAAAGCATTTTTTCGCAGCTTACACTACACTCCTTTCTAAAATAAGCCCAATCCAGGATATGACTCCTTGATTTTAAGTGAGCATTCAGGGGAGAGCACAACCAAAATAACGCCAAGTAATGTTATTTCTCTGAGTTATGCAGAGGGCACTGAAATAACAATACAACGGTGAGCACAAGAAGGGTATACTATAGTCATTGCTAGTGCTGCTGCTACTACTACTACTACTACTAATACTACTACTACTACTACTACTACTACTACTACTACTACTACTAGGCTACTACTACTACTA